>CAHIKZ030004513.1:1552500-1662500 GCA_903632075.3 Acanthosepion pharaonis | reverse complement strand
AATTGCCACTGTTCTTCAACGACGGCCCCCAGACTTCGGAATCGCCTGCAACTCTGCAAAACGGTCTCCTTGATTAAGTTGGTGACTGCCGCCATAATCCTTGCCTTCAGTTCATCTTTGGTGGTACAATGAGTTTTGTTGGTCTCACGCTTAACTGCGCCTCACGCATAATAATCAAGGGGGTTGTAGTCTGGGAAGTAAGTTGGTCAGATGTAAGGAGTGATTTGTTCGTAGAAATTGTCTGAGAGATATGCATGGGTCTTCTGCATGTATGGTAGGCTGCACAATCTTGTTGCCAGACACAGTGTCTTCCAGCAGTCATCCTCTTGACCCAGTGCTTCTCGTGTTGAATCTGAGGCTCTCACCAACAAATTCGAGAGAATCAGAAAGATCAGTGAATTTTCCGCGCTGTTTTACCTTGGTAATCGCCATTAGACATATCAAACTCTTTCCAAATCCTCTGCACTGTCCTCAAATTCACACCAAACACTGAACTTGGAACTTTCGGCGCGAATACCAAGCAATACAGAATGCTCTTTCGAAATTTCTGTGGGAAGGAATTGCATCATGGTACTTTTTTTCTCAGAGACAGTGCCCATGTGATCCTAGTATAAAGTGCAGTTGACAAAATCGAAAAAAAAAAAAAAAACGCGCATGCGTGAAATTAAGGATAATATGGCGACAATTTAGTCGGTAACTGTATTTGAGCAGAAATCTCCGTTTGTTAACTGTGAAATTAATTAGGACCTTGTATAAGTTCTCGCTGATTTTTCTTGAAAACTAATGTTTTATTTACAAAAATTAGTAAGAAACATGTCGCTGAAAGTAATGTCCATCTCTAGCCACTACTTTTCCCCATCATTCTAGGAACCATTTGAACTCCACTATGGAAAAACGACATGCCGTTTTAGTCTAACCACGAGACGAACAATTTCTTTTTGCATCTTCATAAGACTGAAACTGCTGCTTAGCCAGACCATCTGCCATCGATCAGAACATATGATAATCGGACGGGGCAATATCCGGTGAATACAGAGAGTGAGGTAGGACTTTAATTCTTCATTTAAGCGTTTCCAAGTATGTTTTTATCCATTTTGCAACATGTGGTCAAGCGTTGTCATGTTGCAAAATCACTTTGTCGTGTCTCTCTTCGTATAGTAGATATTTTTCTTCAATAATCGGCTCAAAGGTCAATAGCGATCTTCCGTGATGGTATCGGTCGGTTTGAGCAGCTCATAATAAACTACAGCCAGCTGATCCTACCGAATTCAGAGAAAATGCTTCGGAGCAAGGATATTCGGCTTTGACGCCGATGCTGATGCATGACAGATCTTAACCCACGATCTTCTATGCTTAGGGTTATAGTAGTGTATCCACTTTTCCACTTTGGTAACGATACGATGCAAAAAACCTTTCCTTTCATGCCGTTGATGCATCTTTTTACGCGGCTTTAACTCGTACAGCACCCAATATCCTTGATTTTGAATCATTCCTAATGCTTTCAAACGTTTTCGAAACTGTTGTGTGATCAATCCGTAATGATTCTTCAAGTTCAGCTTGCGCCTGACATGAATCTTCATGAAGTAATGCCTCCAATTCTTCGTCTGCAAAACTTTGCGGTGCCCCACAGCGTTCTTTATCTTCAGCATCAAAATGATTATTTTGAAGCGTCTAAACCAATATCTTCATATTGTTTCCGACAGAGCATGGTCGCCGTAAGTCTCAACAAAATTTCTATGCCCTTCAACTGCAGATTTCTTGTGAATAAAGTGGGGCAGTAAAATTTTCCAGAAATACATTTTCTTTGGCACGAAATTAATTAAAGTTTAATGCTATGAAAAGTTGTTTACACTTCGTCGAAATGACATACACTGAATTTCAAGCTTGTTTATAGTCCATCCGTATAGTTGCGTTACCATCTGAAACTATACGCACGCATTTCTGTAAATGCCATCTATTGGAAACCAGCGAGAACTTATTCAAGGTCCTAATATATATATATATATATATATATATATATATATATATATATATATATATATATTCATCCTGTCAAACTTATATGATATGAAGTTATATGAGAAAAATACGAATTTATAGATGAATATCCACACATATATATATATATACATGAATGTATATATATATATATATATATGAATGCATATATATGTAATATATATATATATGAATGCATATATATATATATATATATATATATATATATATGATATATATATATATATATATATATATATATATATATATATATATATATATATGAATATATATATATATATATATATATATATATATATATATATATATATATATATATATATATATATATATAATGCATATATATATATATATATATATATATATATATATATATGTTGATTGATTGATTGATTGAATGCTGTCCCCCCCCTTTCGATGCACATTTATATTGAGAGTATACACAGGTAGATTTCTATTAATTGAACAATGCACTTAATGAATTCTAATGTCAATCACGTCATTATCTGACCGAATTCTTGTGGTCATGCGATTTAATGGTGCCTTATTTTACTTTTTATTTTTATTTATTTATTTTATTATATTTATTTTACCTTTTTTGTCAGTTCCGCAAAGATTAACCATTTCAATAATAGAAACCTAATTAGTTCTATTACTCATCAAATTACCACGTTTAATTCTACGGAATCCGAATTTGATGCAAAGGAGTCTCTTTTCGTCGCTGATGCATTAGAGGCCAACTTCACCCGCGTAAAGGGCAGACATGTTGTAAACATTGGTCTACAGTTATATATTTTTGCACATTTGTACGCACCAGAGAGAGAGAGAGAGAGAGAGAGAGAGAGAGCGACAGACAGACAGAGAGATAAAGAGACAGATCGTGAGGAATAGAAAGAGAAAGTCAAAATCCATATGAAGAAAAAAATTGAAAATCATGGAGAAAAAAGTATAAATTATTCAGGGATATAGCGTATGTAAATATACAAGTGGACATTGAAGTCAACATCCAGCGGCTGCAGTCTGTTTCATGCTTACACGCAATTGTCAGGCCATATGTGTTGCGTTTTTGCTCAACTATTTATATATATAGGTCACTGGGGAATTGTGGGTACTGAATTATATTTTCTAACATTTGTTTTGGTGGACGGTAATTATTCTAGCGACGATTGGATGGAAATAATTGTGTATCCGGATGCAGTGTTTTAGCTATTTATAGTGCTATGTGTTAACTCTTATTTATTATGCATTATTTTATTGTTATTTCTTGTTATTACGTTTACCATTGTTTATGTGTGCGTTCGGGGTTTGTTAATTTTTTATTATTTACTAAATTTATTTACTTATTTATTAGTTTGCGTTAATGTGATTTACTTATTTTTGTTTATTTATTGTATTTTATTTATTTATTTTTGTTTATTTTTATTCTGCTTTTCATTTTCGATTTTCAAGTAACGTAGTAAAAATTTGTTTTTGTGTCTGCATTTTGAGATGAGTTCATATTGTTTACTTAGTAATTTGTATTTTCTGCGAAGGTAATTATAGCTATCTCTCATCCAGACAGAGTTTACAGCATGAGGAGATATTGCTGTAGACTGATGTTATTTTCCTTATTTTCCATGATATTTTTGGCGTGATTTGTTTTTAATTTCCCAGATAAGTTTAGTAAAAATTGTGCTATTCACGTATTTATTATTTGTAAGGGATGTTTTATGCGCGTAGTTCATTTCTTTCCATGGTCCTTCAGTTATTCCTATGTATATTTTTTCTTTGTTATCTTCTGATTTTAAAGTGGCTTGGTATATTACATTGTTCTGCAAGTAGTTGCCACTTAAAGGAAAATTCGCTCTTTGTTCTGCAGTTACACGTTGGTTTGATTTGTGCAGGTGGTTTATTGGGTGTATTCCTGTTGTCCTTTTTACTATTTGTGTAATGCTCTCGGTGCAACTATGGCTGATTTTTACTGTAGAATATCTTTTTGAGAGTGCTTGATGGGGGAATGTTTCTGTATGAGCCTAATGAATATTTTTCCTACGTTTGTTTTTACGTTTTTGTTTTACGATGAGTGGAACCATATAATGTTACTTTTCTTTTAGTTGTGTGTTGTGTGTGTGAGTATGCCGGAGTAAAAGTTAACAAACAACACTCTAAATGGTAAAAAAAACAGCACCCGGATCCATAATTATTTCCATCCAATACGCCTTAGAATAATTTTAAACATAACCATTACCGTCCGCCAAATAACGGTTAGAATAATACATTAAGCTAACTACCATGTATCACTTACCTATATATATATATATATATATATATATATATATATATATATATATATATATATATATGATCAATCCAAAACACAACACATGGCATGATGATTGCGTATAAGGATAAAACTGCCTGTCGCCGCTGTGCTGACTTCACTGTCCACTTATATATATATATATATATATATATATATATATATATATATATATATATATATATATATATATATATATGTGTGTGTGTGTGCAGAGAGAGTTTAGTCGATTAATTTTTTACGGCTTATCAATCTTTTGCAGCTTATTTAAAGCCAATTGTTTGGGAGGACAATACTAAGTTATGAATACCAGTCCTATTTATTAACCCAGAGCTCCGAGGAAAGGTGGAGATTGAATCGTACCTTTCCCAAGGGTATTGACGTGTAAGTGAATACCACAAACCCGATTGGAATTGGAACTCGGCCTTCTGATTTCCGATTCCGAGACTTTAACCAATACACAATATTTATATCTAAAGTTACAGCACTTGGCATTCCCAAGCGTTCACCCATCTGACTAAGCTCGACATTGCTTAACTTCGTTGATCGAACTAGAACTGGGGGTTCAATTTTGAAACCGAGAGGGTTTGAGTGTCATAAAATCGAAGGAAAAAATATTTTAGTCTTGTTCACAAATCTAGAAAGAAACGTAGAAAAACAAAACGTGGGAAGTTAATACTTAGTAAATAAATGAAAGAAAAAAAAAATTACAAAATTGAAGTGAAAATCAGTTTCGCCTGCCGCACGGTTGTGTACAACAAAAGGTCGACTTGCTTTTCCCCAACAACCGAAAAGGACATCCTTTTACATGGATCATATTTCTATTACGACTCAATGTATATCCTGATTTCAGAGTTCATTCCCATCTATCTATGTCGGACGGATTTTAAATTTAAAAGGTCAAAAGCTGGATTCGACAACAAGAGGAAGATCTTATTACGTTATACAAAGAACGAAGTAAATACTTCAAAAACAAATTTACTCCTCAATTTGTTTCAACGAAACCTGAATTACAAATGCCCTCTTAGTGCTGATACAAAATAGTCATACTCTTGTGTTATCTGTAACAATTTTGACGAAAAATATTTTTACGACACTCTGAAGTACACAACTAACACTGGAAAAGTGTTTAAAAATTCGGCTGCAGATATAATGATAGTAAAATAGTCTACATTTCTGTGATAAGACTGAAAATAATGTAAATAGTGTAAATCGTTAGAATTACACTATTTACATTATTCGGACTCTTGTCCTCATCTTTGTTGTCATATTTACGGCGGTTCGGCTGTTGTACACCTCGGCCTTCTCCAGGTGATTGGAATTTGGAAACTGACCCTTTATTACGTCCATCTGGTAGATTGTTCTAGTTCCACATGCCATGCCTCTTCCGGATATCTCAGATTCAAATTCAGTTATTTAGTAACTTTAATAACTCAACTCTTCAGGTTTTTGTTCACCCCTGCTGTGGACAAGTATTGAAATCACAACTTTTTAGGTCAAGTCACTGGATTAATTGAATCAACGCTTTTAGCCACTGGGCCACGTGCCTGTTCAAAATTCCACTCACCTGAAGAAGTCCGGAGCGTAGAACGTCCGAAACGTCGTGAATATGACAACATTCCGAACAGTGTAAATAGTTACAATACTCCATCTTAGTATAAAGTTCTACTAATTAACCCAGACCTCGAGCGAGAAAAGGTGGATTTATAACTTTTATTCAATTACCCAATATTGTTTTGATATATAGAAATCTATATATGATATTCTCTCATAACCATTTTCCCTGTGATATATACTTTAGCCTTATATAACGCCTGAAAATTTGCATAAGAAAAATAAAATGATTCGGATTTAAAATAAGATTTTATTAATGAAATTAAAGGTAATTAAGGAAGGGCGGTGCGAGATACAAATTGAAGATGCCAAAATCAAGTTAAAAAATCTCAACATCTTGGATGTGTTTTAACAATCGACAGAAATGCGGAACCAAAATCCGAAAACTCATTGGAATAGAGAAAGATGCCTTTGAAAGGCTAAGCAACGTATTACGAAGCAGAAAAATCTCGTTAGATAGAAGGAAAAGAATACTTAATTCTTATATAACATCAGTCCTCTTATATGGCAGTGAATACTGGAGAAATGAAGAAGAGACTTGAGCCAACCGAAATTTGGTTCTACAGAAGGATGTTGAGAATTCCATCGTCTGGACATGTGAGCAATGACAAAGTTTTCGAGAAAATGGAATATGAACTATCTTATAGTTATACTTAAGATCAAAAACAATGTAAATGACAGTAAAAATGTTGTAAAGATGGCGTAAGTGTTGTTTCAAGTTATGCAAATCTGATTAAATATTCGTTCCGTAGTTTCACATACCGGATGAAATAAAAAGAATCATATAACAGGCAGATATATATATATATATATATATATATATATATATATATATATATATTAAAGAAATGAAAGTGTGTAGCTTAATATTACATGACATTTTTAAAAACGTGTGTGATGCTATCTGCTTGCCACTGACCTACTTATTGTGGTACTTATAGAAATACTTAACGTCCAACGGGAAACTATGTACGACACAATAATCATTTTGGGGAGTGAGGTAATATCGAATTAACCCTATAATTTTCTTTTCTATCGTTTTGGGATGGTTAACGAAAGATTTCTGCATAGAGATCCCTCAAGAAAAAAAAAATGACTCCATTAATATAACATAACACATATAGAGTGGAATATTTTTTCCTTTCTAGACGGTTAACGATCAATTCATCTTGGGTTTTCACAACTAATACTTCATACTGTAATTAAATGAACACCGATCTCTTTCATTGGAAACAATCTTGTACTTTGCAAATTTCCAATAACCTAGTAAGGTCTAAGAATTATTGTATATTTTCATTCCCTTTTATATTGTTAGAACATAACGTTTATGTGATTAACCCATTAAGACACACTGTAAAATTATATTAATTACAAAAAATTAAAATAACCAGGCGTTATCAATTATAGGTTTCTGAAGAGAAAACAGTATAATTATAGTTTTATAAAAATCGTTTATCAATTATCAGTGCTAATTTTAAATTATTAGTCGCACGGTGAACAGTAATGGGTTAAATCAATATTTACACTGTTTATATTCGGACTATTGTTCTCATCTTTCTGTTGTCCTTGGTATGAAAATAAACTACATTCGGCAGCAAGGCTTATGATCGGGAGATTAGAGGTTTTGTGAAGTGTGGAGCCACCTCTTAAATGCTTTTCTTCCTAACCCGTGATGGTAGCTATGGGAAAATAGTGACCCCACCCAACTAAAACAAAACACTATGAAAGTATTTTTTATACCAGCTTTACGTTTTGAAATAAAAAAATACTAACAATACATTTTCTGTCGCTGAATGCATACAATTTCGTTCAAAATATATTTAATTGAAGCCATAAAGTTATTTTCAAATTTTTACATTTCAGGTAAGTAAGATATTCCAGATCTCAAGAAATTTTACAGCGATTAGCAGTTATAGAAGGCAAAAGGCCACCATCTATTGAAGATGTGCAAAAATTTTGGGAGAATATTTCGAACAACTCAACGGGATATAATACCAATACAGAGTGGATCAAACGAAAACAAGCAAGAATAAAGGTTAAACGTGTGAAAATATAACCAAAAATAATGTTAGTCAAGCTCTAACAAAATCCCCCCCCCGCAAAAAAATCCCCAGGAAATGACAAGACACTCAACTTTTGGATCTGTCATTTGGCATCAGTCCATAAAACTCTTGCGCAAATGTTACGAATGCTTATTAATAACCCCCTTAGGGTTCCAGAATGGATCGCTGAAGGTATTACATATCTCCAACTAAAAACGGATGAAATAAATGATAAAAAAAACTATAGGCCAATAACATGTCTGTCCACCACATATAAACTGATCAAGTCAATCCTGACGCACTGCACTTACTCATTTCTCGATGAAAACATCATTCTTGCCGTCGAGGATGTTCATATCATTGCAAAGATCAACTACTAATAAATAAAATGATCGTGGAAAATTGCAGGAAAAAAGGTAGAAATGACATCACAGCTTCGATAGATTACCGTAAAGCCTTTGATAGTGTGCCACACTCTTGTATGCTTAAGGCTTTGCAAATGTAAACAGTCTCCTCGCGGATATTAAATGTCCTTACATATAGTATGGAACTGTAGAAAACGACATTATAACTAAATCACACCAAAGTTGCCGCCACTTCCAGTTGTTTGAATATTCCCTCTTCGCATGAACTAAACAGTAGTATCTGTGAATACAAAGTAAGAAAGAAAGTGTTTAAACATCTATTCTACATGGATGATATCAAACTCTTTGCCAAAAACGACAATGAGTTGAAGGGTATCATCAATATTGTAAAAAGGTTCAGTGATAACATAGGTATAGTTTTCAGATTAGAAAAATCTGTAAATGTGACATTCAGGAAGGCGGGGAAATACAGAGTCAATAGATAAAGGTTTTGTTACAAAGATTAGGGAACTGGAACACGAAGAAGATGGAATACAACATAACCAAATGAAGGAGAAACTAAGAAAAGAATAATACAGATGTGTGCGTCTGTAGTACTAAATATCGTGTAGAATTCACAAAACAGAATATCAGCCATTATCACTTTGGTTGTTCCTGTGGTGCAATACAATTTTAATATCCATAATTGGACCATATCTGGCATTATGCAAATGGATGTCAAAACGAGAAAGATTCTCATTTTCCACCGCATTCATCATCCTAGGGCTGATCACCTGTATGTGCTCAGATCCAAAAGAGACAGAGGATTAATTCAACTAGAACTGTCTTACAAAGCCACGACATTCGGTCTTCAAAGATACCTGGAAACTACAGAAGACTGGATGGTCATCTGATAATGATCAAAGAACATGAAAAAAATAAGACACTTTATTCAGTAATAAATAAAGTCCACAAATTCAAAAGTTCAAGTTCGGGTGAAAAAGTGCAAATACGCCTACTGGAGCGGCTAGAACCTAATGTAGAAAGTAAAAGCAAATGCAATGTACCAAATGCAAAAAAAAGAAGGCAAGCTAAGGTACTTCATTGTCAATACACTGGCCGCACGAAACAATCTGATGTAGACAAACTACGTATCCAGCAGTTGTTACGTAGTGCAAGTTTTAAAAGCTGAAACTGAAGGCTTTATTCTTGCTTGTCTTTGAAATTACACATATTGAAGAATTGTGGTGACCCCATACTATGTGACAAATCTCCATCTTGTATCAGGTTGCACAGTGTTAGACCCCACTGAATATAAAATACGGCCAATATCTGCACTAGAAAATATAGGAAAGAAACTGCAAGAAAATGGTATGAACATCACCCAGACCCAGTTACAGATATAGGACCTGTAAGAATTTTATGAGACATTACACACAGACATTTTATGAGACATTACACAAAGACATTTTATGAGATATTACACAAAGACATTTTATGAGACATTACACAGAGACATTTTATGAGACATTACACAAAGACATTTTATGAAACATTACACAAAGACATTTTATGAGACATTACACACAGATATTTTATGAGACATTACTCAAAGACATTTTATGAGACATTACACAAAAACATTTTATGAGACATTACACAAAGACATTTTATGAGACATTACACAAAGTCATTTATGAGAATTTTTTATGAGACATTACACAAAGACATTTTATGAGACATTACACAAAGACATTTTATGAGACATTACACAAAGACATTTTACAGACATTACACAGACATTTTATGAGACATTACTCAAAGACATTTTATGAGACATTACACAAAGACATTTTATGAGACATTACACAAAGACATTTTATGAGACATTACACACAGACATTTTATGAGACATTACACAAAGACATTTTATGAGACATTACACAAAGACATTTTATGAGACATTACACAAAGACATTTTATGAGACATTACACAAAGACATTTTATGAGACATTACACAAAGACATTTTATGAGACATTACACAAAAGACATTTTATGAGACATTACACAAAGACATTTTATGAGACATTACACAAAGACATTTTATGAGACATTACACAAAGACATTTTATGAGACATTACACAAAGACATTTTATGAGACATTACAAAGAGACATTACATGAGACATTTTATGAGACATTACACAGACATTTTATGAGACATTACACAAAGACATTTTATGAGACATTACACAAAGACATTTTATGAGACATTACACAAAAAGACATTTTATGAGACATTACACAAAGACATTTTATGAGACATTACACAAAGACATTTTATGAGACATTACACAAAGACATTTTATGAGACATTACACAAAGACATTTTATGAGACATTACACAAAGACATTTTATGAGACATTACTCAAAGACATTTTATGAGACATTACAAAAAACATTTTATGAGACATTACACAAAGACATTTTATGAGACATTACACAAGACATTTTATGAGACATTACACAAAGACATTTTATGAGACATTACACAAAGACATTTTATGAGACATTACACAAAGACATTTTATGAGACATTACACAAAGACATTTTATGAGACATTACACACAGACATTTATGAGACATTACACAAAGACATTTTATGAGACATTACACAAAGACATTTTATGAGACATTACACAAAGACATTTTTATGAGACATTACACAGACATTTTATGAGACATTACACAAAGACATTTATGAGACATTACACAAAGACATTTTATGAGACATTACACACAGACATTTTATGAGACATTACACACATTTTATGACATTTTTTTATGAGACATTACACACAGACATTTTTTTATGAGACATTACACAAGTCATTTTATGAGACATTACACAAAGACATTTTATGAGACATTACACACAGACATTTTATGAGACATTACACAAAGACATTTTATGAGACATTACACAAAGACATTTTATGAGACATTACACACAGACATTTTATGAGACATTACACAAAGACATTTTATGAGACATTACACAAAGACATTTTATGAGACATTACACAAAGACATTTTATGAGACATTACACAAGACATTTTATGAGACATTACACAAAGACATTTTATGAGACATTACACAAAGACATTTTGAGACATTATGAGACATTTTACACATTACACAAAGACATTTATGAGACATTACACAAAGACATTTTATGAGACATTACACAAAAGACATTTTATGAGACATTACACACAAAGACATTTTATGAGACATTACACAAAGACATTTTATGAGACATTACACAAAGACATTTTTTATGAGACATTACACAAAGACATTTTATGAGACATTACACAAAGACATTTTATGAGACATTACACAAAGACATTTTATGAGACATTACACAAAGACATTTTATGAGACATTACACAAAAGACATTTTTATGAGACATTACACAAAGACATTTTATGAGACATTACACAAAGACATTTTATGAGACATTACACAAAGACATTTTATGAGACATTACACACAGACATTTTATGAGACATTACACACAGACATTTTATGAGACATTACACACAGACATTTTATGACATTTTTTTTATGAGACATTACTCAAAGACATTTTTATGAGACATTACACAAAGACATTTTATGAGACATTACACACAGACATTTTATGAGACATTACACACAGACATTTTATGAGACATTACACACAGACATTTTATGAGACATTACACACAGACATTTTATGAGACATTACACAGACATTTTAGAGACATTTTTTATGAGACATTACACAAAGACATTTTATGAGACATTACACAAAGACATTTTATGAGACATTACACACAGACATTTTATGAGACATTACACAAAGACATTTTATGAGACATTACACACAGACATTTTATGAGACATTACACACAGACATTTTATGAGACATTACACAAAGACATTTTATGAGACATTACACAAAGACATTTTATGAAACATTACACACAGACATTTTATGAGACATTACACAAAGACATTTTATGAGACATTACACAAAGACATTTTATGAGACATTACACACAGACATTTTATGAGACATTACACAAAGACATTTTATGAGACATTACACAAAGACATTACACAAAGACATTTTATGAGACATTACACAAAGACATTTTATGAGACATTACACACAGACATTTTATGAGACATTACACAAAGACATTTTATGAGACATTACACACAGACATTTTATGAGACATTACAGAAAGACATTTTATGAGACATTACACACAGACATTTTATGAGACATTACAGAAAGACATTTTATGAGACATTACACACAGACATTATATGAGACATAACACACAGATCAAAGCTCGTCGCCCAGTTATCGTAATCAAAGACCACAAAAAAAACAGAACTCGCTTTCTTATTGATATGACAGCCCCTTCAGATTTTAATGTATCTTTGAGAATCTTAAAAAAAAAAACTATCAAAATACAAGGATTTTGTGGTGGAAATCTAAAAAAAATTTGTCACATGGGGACATAAATAATTCCAGTGGTAGTTGGAGCACTCGGATTGATATGAAAAGGTTCCGATAGACTTACTAATGGGATTCCCGGCAGCATGCCTTAAAGAAATACAAAAAATTGTACTCGCATGTACAGTTCATAAATTGTATAAAGCTTTATCTATGTAAAATGTGTGTAACCTTAGGGTTTTTAAAAAAAAAATGATCGGTGGAAAATGTCATGAAACATTCCTGCTCTTAGGTCTCTGGTTGGAACCCGGAAGGAAATGCATATACGACAGAAATAAAAGAAAACAACAACAACAACAACAACAACAACCTAATAATAATAATAATGATGATGATAATAATAATAATAAAAATAATGTCTTTCCCGACCGGTAGTTTCTCATGATTCTGGTTGGGGCCGTAGTCATAACAAATATCCTCAAAGCTCTAGAATTTTGCTCAGTATTCCAGAACATTTTAATAATCCCCCTAATTAAGGACTGTCTGAGGAGACTCGGTTACAGAACCTAAAGTTACTTCTAACTAGGCCACATCGACAAGGTTATGAGCTATTTATTATCAAAGTCTCTCACTCTATCGCGTATATTTGGGTGTGATGCATTCCCAAGTGCCTAGATTTAACGCCCATGTCCATTTAGCTTTCTCAATTTTCAAAACAACACTCTTGACACCCGGCCACAATGTTCCCTCACTTCTGTCTTTACAGACGCCCCTTCCTATGGGGGAATGATAGTCAGCAAATGACAAGTCAATCTGTGGTACGGAAAAGAATATTTACTGATTTTAATTCACCAAGAGAAAACAAAAACATGTTGACATTTCCAATTGATTAAGATTTGAAGACATGAAACCTATGTTTTGTGTGATCGTTATTAATATTATTTTGTTTATTTAAAGCAGACAAGAGCGCGATTTAAGAATAGAATAAGAATGAGAACAAAAAAACAAAATGTTAAACAATATTTCGACATGTTTCAATATGTTGAAGCATAAAAAAATATATAAATCTATAAAAAATCATAAGTCTTTGTACAAACGTTGCTTGTCTTGTAATGAAAAAAAGATAAAAAAAAAAACAACAAAAACGCTGTACTGATAATCAACGCGTCAAAACGAATGAAACGCCACCTGTGTGTAGTTGATTGGTTGCTAAAAGGAATTAATCAAACAACTTAGTATAAATCTTAAGAACTCTCCTGTCATTCCAGTTCATTTCCCCCGTTGCTGGAACTTAGTAAGTTGCATATATAACTATCCTCATGCATTTTAAGGGTCGAAAAATCCGTAGATTTCTTTTTGAATATGGACTTTAAGATGCTTATTGAAATTACAGTCGTTTGTACGAAAATGTTTACAAGCTGAAGTTATATTCATGTGTCTGACATCATAACTGTGTCCATTGGAGTTTATAGGTATTTTATTTATTTATTACTATCATTTATGTCGTTTTAGTTTTAATTCTTTTACAAAAATGTTCAGTTGAAAATGATGCCCCTTACGTCTTTGGTTGGGATCCGGACGGAAATGAATATACAACAGAAATCAAAGGAAATGCCAATAATAATAATAATAATAATAGAGTTTTCATACCAGTTGTATTTTTTGTTCAATTGAGATGGAATATCAGGAAACAAACACCTGCCTCATTTTTCAAGTTAACTGGAGTAAAACTGTCGCCTGGATAATTTTCCACCCTTCCGACTTCTTTGCAAGGCACTGTTTCAAAAGCGACTGGGCGAAACAGTTATGGTAATACAAGCCGTTTCTTTATATGGGAACTATTGGTATACATTGTCTCCCTGGCCAGCAGACTCGAATCAAAATGTAGCATTAGTTCTCCACATCTCTAAAAGTTATGGTAATATTAGCTGTTTCCCTATATGGAAAAAAATTCGGTTAAAATTTGTAAAATCTTTCTAACAAATAAAACTCATGAAAAATAGGTTCTTAAATCCAGTAACAATTATTTTTCTTTCCAATAATGATTGATGTTTTTTTCTTCACCTTTTGTTAAAAGTAGTGGGGGAAAGTAAAGTAGGTTCACAGGGGGATGGTCCTCGCTAAAATTTATTTGCTCCATTTGGACGAAATCAATTTTAATAGTGATATGAATGAGTGCTGAATTTGGAGGTGATCCCTTGTATATCAGGCTGAGAATTTTTCAACACTCTCTCTAAGATTGGCAGTCCAATTTTCTAGTGTGAGTCAATTGAGTTCTCGATAAATAAGCAATTTCAGGTCCATTTCCCATACTATAAATAATAGTAAATAAGGTCATTTTATATACATCATTTTTTGTATGGTGACGTCTAATGCAAGAAATTATCACATTCTGAAAATTCTGAAACTTCCAATTTATAGATTCCGTTAGTAAAAACGGAAGTAAAGCTATTCGGATGTAATTGAAGCTTAGTGAAAAAGGTCCCCCCCAAAAAAAAAGCATAATTCCTGCGGGATCCAATCCGGAAAAATTTTTCTGTCTGTGCACTCATTAGCCCTTGTCAACTCGTTCAAGATTTTTAGGTGGGGATAACGGGTTTCACTGAGCCGGCTCACGCATGCGCTGAGATAATGCGAAAAGGTTTACACGCAACATTCGCTGCTCGTGGAAAAGTGCGTTTCTTTTTTCGAAAATTCTGCGTGTATGGATTGCATTTTAGCGGGGGAAAAAAATAGGTTCTATTTGTTTATTAATTTAAAAGGAAATATTGTCTGAGTTCAGTAAATGAGGTCCAAGTTGCTTTTGGAAAAAGATAAAAGACGAGATGGTGAGTAAGATGCAAAGACAATTGAGAGAAACACAAAAGAAAGAGAGACTGAAGGAAAAACGAAAGACGAAGAGAGAAAAATATAATGAAGAAAAAAGAAAATCAATAAATAAAATTTAGAAAAATTATAACATTAATAAACATATGTACCCATAGTTGCATCAATAGCTTAGTGCTCAAATGAAAAAAAAGCATCGTTTTTTCTGCATAAAATATTTTATACTTTTCTTTCTTTTCAATGCTCTTAAACAAACACTTCTTAATAAATAAAAGGGTGTAAATTTAAAATCTAATTTCAGTAAACAACTATGTCATTCTAAGAACTTATTAATCTAGCTCCATTTATATATATATATATATATATATATATATATATATATATATATATATATATATATAATAATAGAAAACATACTATTAGCCGACGTGTTTCGTCCAATGTGGACTTTCAAGGCAAATACGAACATTGGACAAAACGCGCCGGCTAATAATACAGTTTTCCTATTGTCTTTTTACCTTATATATATTGTCTTTTTCTGCAGGTTATCTCTGAGAAATTTTTTCATATATATATATATATATATATATATATATATATATATATATATATATATATGTACTAGCAGCATGTCCCGGCGTTGCCCGAGCTTGATTCAAAAATCGTACGACTCATACAGCAATCGCTATCACTTGACTTAAAATATTTTTGCCCTTCCTTGCCTTTAAAGGAGTGCCCTTTGCCGTGCTGATGTTGCTACATGCCTTACTTCTTGCCTATCTCACACTGCGAAGTTTTTCTAAGCTCTATCCTAAACATTAAATCTGTTACGAAAAAAGAACTAAACAAAATGAACACAAAATGATCAGCTTTAAAAAAGGACTCGTAATTGGAAAAACCGAATGAAAAAAGAATGTTAACAAAAAATACTTTTTCACACCCAACCCAGTTCTGCGGAATCAGAATCAACGTTGAGTTTAAGGCAAGCGGATGAGCCAATTGGAGTAAAGTGCCATGCAGATTTAAATTTTTCTCACTTGTGACGAATGCAGCTTTCGATTTTTTTGCATGCTAGCATGCTGGTTAACATTCATGTCAGTCAGCTGTTGGCTCTCACGCTGGCCAATAGAATCTTCCTGCCTATTTGTGGCAGCCAGCTATAGACACTCACTTTGGCCAGTACAAAATGGCCGCAAACTACATGAAAACTGCCGTAGAAGCATGAAAAAATCGATTATTTCCACTATCGATGGGAGTTGGGAAATTCAAACTCGGTCTTGGCCATCCCGCTAACAGATTCCTGTCGCCAGATATAGGGTCTTCCAGCAGTCATCTTCTTGATCTTGGGAAGCACTAGCTTCTCAAGGCAGGATGTAGGCGTCCCTGTTGAGTCTGAGGTCCTCACCAACAAATTTGGAAGTTTTTTCTCATCAAAACGATCAGAATGAGCTTTCCGAGCTGCCGTTCCTTCGTAATCGCCATTAGACATCCAGCTCTTTCCAAATCCTCTGCACTATATTTAGATTGACACCCAAGCATTCTGAAATGTTCGTGTTAGAAAGTTCATTTCCAAATTTCTGACGAAGTGAATACGTCATGGTGTTTTTTTTTTTTCTGACAAACGCTGCCCAATTGACCCTATTATATTGTGCAGTCGACAAAATCAAAAATGAACAACGCCCATGCGTGAAATTAAAAATATAAAATGGCGACAATTTACCCATTGAGCCACACACACACACACACACACACACACACACACACACACACTGTCCATCACTGCTATTTTTCTGCTCAACTAAGGATTCATTTTGCGACTCGTTCTGCCTTTTCCTCTATGCATAAGGATCCTCTTCCTCCCCATCATGTTTCTTCCGTGATTTATTCTTTTAAATGTGGTTGCGGTAGCAACTACATAGGAAGGACTTCCCAACGTTTAGATTGTAGGATCAGGCAGCATGTTCCATTGCGAGTTCTTAATCCGGATGCCCGTAAGAGCCAGTTGGTTAATACTTCCGGGTCAGCGATCACTGAACATTTGATAAATTGCAGGGATTGTGCGAAGAATTTCAGTCCGAATTGGTTTACTGTACTGTCCAGTTTGCACTCTCCATTTCATTTGAGGGCACTTGAGTCTCTGTATATTCGGTCCAGGGAGCCGTCTCTTTGCAAGCAAAAAGACTGTCTCCTTGGGCTTCACGTTATTAGACTCAAGTGTGTATCATACATTCCCCTCACACTCCCCATTATTTTTTCCTTTGTGCTGTGCAAATTCGCGCGGTTTGAAATTTTTTTCCCTCATACCATTAATAATTTCATTTTTTAATGTTTTAATTGTATATAGGGTGTTTGTGTGAGTTAATATATATTGCAATAATTGATAAATTGTTCCCAGTGGACCCTGATGAGCTTGGGAACGAAACCGGTTGGTCTGTTCTGTAAGTGTTATCATCTCTTATTTTTTATTTTTCATAATGCCTTTAGGAAATAATTTGTATCTATTCCTTGCAATATATATATATATATATATATATATATATATATATATATATATATATATATATATATATATATAAAGAAAAATATATACGAAAAAACAACAAAAATCATATATACAATTATGCTGTTTTAATGTTAATATGTATATAAGGATTTTGTTGTTTTTTTCCGTATATATTTTCTTCATACTGTCGGATCTATATCCACATATATTTGCTTACATATATATATATATATATATATATATATATATATATATATATATATATATATATATATATAAAAGAGAAGAGAGAGAGGTGCCGCAAACGTTTTTTGGTTGTAATGTGGATTTATTTAGAAAAAATATTATGCTTTGTTTTACATAATTTTACGACACGTGTTTCTGGTCTCGCGACCGTCTTCAGGTAAAAGTGGAGATTTCCACATATTATTAAAAATAATTAATTTTTCCTCATGTTCAATGTTAAATATTCTCGATATGAGTCATTTTCTGTTTGTGTGTTGGTAATCCGAGGAAATTCGGATTACCAACACACAAACATATTTTTTCTAAATAAATCCACATTACAACCCAAAAAGTTTGCGGCACCTCTCTTCTCTTCTTTTTAATATACATACTTTTCTCTCGTTGGAACCACAACATTATATTTCTTTTATATATATATATATATATATATATATATATATATATATATGTGTGTGTGTGTGTGTGTGTGTGTGAATAAAACCTGTATATCTTTTCGCAGTGTAGACAACGACATTTAAGCTAAGTGTGCCTTATCATTAGATCTGTAATTCAGTTCATTTCTCTAAAGTTTTTGTCCATCTGTCTTCTCCAAAACTTATATTCCTCCATGAAATGTCGGTAGCACGAATAAAGGGTCTTTTATTATTAAGTGTTTAATGAAACACCATAACCAAATGATGCTTTTATTTTCATCTAAGAGTTTAAATGTTTGGAATCTCGGTTTTTGGACAATTATTCATAGGAAATACCAGTTCCTAAACTAAAAACTTTTCCGTTACTGAAGTCTATCAGTTGTAAACTCTTTATGATTGCCAAATACAATTTTCTTCATTTTGCAGACTCGTAATTCTAATATATATATAGTATATGTATTGAAAGCGGAAGATTATGGCATTCCACACTACTTTAAACAGAATATTTGGAAGGAAACTGTCATCAGTAATAGAAAGAGCGAAATCAGTTAGAAGTCCTCAGAAGAATTTCTGTTTGTAAAAAAAAAAAACTCTTTTAAGAGAAATACATTGTAAATTTCATCAGACAGTAACCGTTCGGTCAATAAATGCCGAAAGTTTTATATATAGAAACAGATAATCACTCAATTACCATTAACAATTTAACGATATTAAACAATCTATAGATCCATTTAGCATTGTGGAGAATTTCGCTTCGATGTCGCCTCGGGAGTAATCTGACTGTTGCACGCAAACGCTATGTTTAAAAGCATCCGAGGAAAAGAAAATCAATAACGTCTATAGTATGGTTGGTTGGCCGATTTTGTTTAGAGGCATATCAACCTCTATCGGTTATTTAATGTTGAAATCTAAATATTTTCAACTCAATTTTATGCCTTCAACCTTCAAATTTTTGCATATAATTCTATACTTTCAGGGCATATGTTTCTTTAGATATATACAGGGTGATTAAAAATTAACTTCCTATTTTAAAATACTTAAAGTTTATTGATTAACTATAGTTTTTACAGGAAATGGATATGAAAGGAAAGCGTTTAACATGAAGTTTTATTTAAAATTCGATATGGGCAACAGATTTCATTACCAGCTTTTCGAGCCGCCCAGGAATCGTGTCAATTGATTTCACCAGGAACTCTTTTGGTATGGAAGACATAACTTCCTGTATTCGCTCTTCAAGTTCTTCCAAACTCTTGGTTTGTTATAGTAGACTTGCTTCTCTAATCAACTCCCAAGTCACAGGTTGTTAAGTCAGGACCCATGATTTGGCCACTCATAGATAAAATAGGGAGTTTCTTTTCAATCACCCTGTAGTTTATAGATCATAAAATTTAATGGCAATTTATAAAAATATGTATATCTGCTAATTTCACTAAAAAAATGTACAGTTGGTATTTATTTATAAAAAATGAATTGCTGGTAAATTTTACTATAAAGATGTAGTTTTATAGTTTTTTGTGTTCTTTGTCATTTAAACTGCACTGTGTATCATTTTGCAATAAAATGTATTATTGATCATTTTAATATAAAAATGTATTGCTAGGAATTTTGCTAAGAAAATGTATTGTTGGTTTTTGTTTGGTGGTGAACTATTTACTCGGAGCTAGGGCCCGAACAGGTGCTACCACGCCTGGTCTGGTTGATCCTGTGAACAAAAGCAATTCAGAGGTAGTTCCACGCTCCTGAAAACCTCTTGATTTAGAGGCCTCAGAAGTATGATCGAAAGCTCAGGCTCCTAAACAGGTGAACGATATTTATATTTGCTAATCTAGATAAACGTTTTTTTTGTACCTCGGTAGCGAGATGTTAAAATTTAACCATATAAATTTATTCTTTAATTCCCGCAATTTACACAGACTAAAACGATAGCTCGGTGTATGAATCAGTTATAACAAATTTAGTATCGGAAAAAAAAGGAAATTGAACAGACGTAGTTTCGCCCAATACCGCTAATTGCCACACAACCAAAACATCAAAACGAAAACACGAATTTAAATAGGCTCCTCACATCGAGACTTCAATGCAGTTGTCAAGGATCACGAGAAAACTGTTCACAAATATCCATGTTGCAGCTGTATAGAAGCACTTTCTAAGAGCAATGGTTAAAAATGACTTTGAGCGTGTGAAGCCTGAGGGTCTTGGGAAAGATTGTCATTCTTTGAATATTGAGGACAGGCGCTACAGAATCACAAACAAAGAACTGTACTAAACAACAGAGTCCACATGTCTTGAAGACGACCAACAGCAACAACAAAAATGGATAGCACATAATAACAAGATATTATTGTTCTGCACTATTTCAAATAAAGAACTGTACCAAATAACAGAAACCACATCACTTGAGGACTACCAACAGCAGCAACAATTAAAATGGATAGCACATGTAACTGAAAGAGAAAATAATGACATAATCAAGATATTAATGTTCTGCACTACTTCAAATAAAGAACTGTACCAAATAACAGAAACCACATCACTTGAGGACTACCAACAGCAGCAACAATTAAAATGGATAGCACATGTAACTGAAAGAGAAAAATAATGACATAATCAAGATATTAATGTTCTGCACTACTTCAAATAAAGAACTTAAAATGTACCAAATAAGAGAAACCACATCACTTGAGGACTACCAACAGCAGCAAACAATTAAAATGGATAGCACATGTAACTGAAAGAGAAAATAATGACATAATCAAGATATTAATGTTCTGCACTACTTCAAATAAAGAACTGTACCAAATAACAGAAACCACATCACTTGAGGACTACCAACAGCAGCAACAATTAAAATGGATAGCAAATGTAACTGAAAGAGAAAATAATGACATAATCAAGATATTAATGTTCTGCACTACTTCAAATAAAGAACTGTACCAAATAACAGAAACCACATCACTTGAGGACTACCAACAGCAGCAACAATTAAAATGGATAGCACATGTAACTGAAAGAGAAAATAATGACATAATCAAGATATTAATGTTCTGCACTACTTCAAATAAAGAACAGTACCAAATAACAGAAACCACATCACTTGAGGACTACCAACAGCAGCAACAATTAAAATGGATAGCAAATGTAACTGAAAGAAAAAAAAAATAATGACATAATCAAGATATTAATGTTCTGCACTACTTCAAATAAAGAACTGTACCAAATAACAGAAACCACATCACTTGAGGACTACCAACAGCAGCAACAATTAAAATGGATAGCAAATGTAACTGAAAGAAAAATAATGACATAATCAAGATATTAATGTTCTGCAAATACTTCAAATAAAGAACTGTACCAAATAAAATGGATAGCAAATGTAGAAACCACATCACTTGAGGACTACCAACAGCAGCAACAATTAAAAAATGGATAGCAAATGTAACTGAAAGAGAAAATAATGACATAATCAAGATATTAATGTTCTGCACTACTTCAAATAAAGAACTGTACCAAATAACAGAAACCACATCACTTGAGGACTACCAACAGCAGCAACAATTAAAATGGATAGCAAATGTAACTGAAAGAAAAATAATGACATAATCAAGATATTAATGTTCTGCACTACTTCAAATAAAGAACTGTACCAAATAACAGAAACCACATCACTTGAGGACTACCAACAGCAGCAACAATTAAAATGGATAGCACATGTAACTGAAAAGAAAATAATGACATAATCAAGATATTAATGTTCTGCACTACTTCAAATAAAGAACTGTACCAAATAACAGAAACCACATCACTTGAGGACTACCAACAGCAGCAACAATTAAAATGGATAGCAAATGTAACTGAAGAAAAATAATGACATAATCAAGATATTAATGTTCTGCACTACTTCAAATAAAGAACTGTACCAAATAACAAAACCACATCACTTGAGGACTACCAACAGCAGCAACAATTAAAATGGATAGCAAATGTAACTGAAAGAGAAAATAATGACATAATCAAGATATTAATGTTCTGCACTACTTCAAATAAAGAACTGTACCAAATAACAGAAACCACATCACTTGAGGACTACCAACAGCAGCAACAATTAAAATGGATAGCAAATGTAACTGAAAGAGAAAATAATGACATAATCAAGATATTAATGTTCTGCACTACTTCAAATAAAGAACTGTACCAAATAACAGAAACCACATCACTTGAGGACTACCAACAGCAGCAACAATTAAAATGGATAGCAAATGTAACTGAAAGAGAAAATAATGACATAATCAAGATATTAATGTTCTGCACTACTTCAAATAAAGAACTGTACCAAATAACAGAAACCACATCACTTGAGGACTACCAACAGCAGCAACAATTAAAATGGATAGCACATGTAACTGAAAGAGAAAATAATGACATAATCAAGATATTAATGTTCTGCACTACTTCAAATAAAGAACTGTACCAAATAACAGAAACCACATCACTTGAGGACTACCAACAGCAGCAACAATTAAAATGGATAGCACATGTAACTGAAAGAGAAAATAATGACATAATCAAGATATTAATGTTCTGCACTACTTCAAATAAAGAACTGTACCAAATAACAGAAACCACATCACTTGAGGACTACCAACAGCAGCAACAATTAAAATGGATAGCAAATGTAACTGAAAGAGAAAATAATGACATAATCAAGATATTAATGTTCTGCACTACTTCAAATAAAGAACTGTACCAAATAACAGAAACCACATCACTTGAGGACTACCAACAGCAGCAACAATTAAAATGGATAGCAAATGTAACTGAAAGAGAAAATAATGACATAATCAAGATATTAATGTTCTGCACTACTTCAAATAAAGAACTGTACCAAATAACAGAAACCACATCACTTGAGGACTACCAACAGCAGCAACAATTAAAATGGATAGCACATGTAACTGAAAGAGAAAATAATGACATAATCAAGATATTAATGTTCTGCACTACTTCAAATAAAGAACTGTACCAAATAACAGAAACCACATCACTTGAGGACTACCAACAGCAGCAACAATTAAAATGGATAGCACATGTAACTGAAAGAGAAAATAATGACATAATCAAGATATTAATGTTCTGCACTACTTCAAATAAAGAACTGTACCAAATAACAGAAACCACATCACTTGAGGACTACCAACAGCAGCAACAATTAAAATGGATAGCACATGTAACTGAAAGAGAAAATAATGACATAATCAAGATATTAATGTTCTGCACTACTTCAAATAAAGAACTGTACCAAATAACAGAAACCACATCACTTGAGGACTACCAACAGCAGCAACAATTAAAATGGATAGCACATGTAACTGAAAGAGAAAATAATGACATAATCAAGATATTAATGTTCTGCACTACTTCAAATAAAGAACTGTACCAAATAACAGAAACCACATCACTTGAGGACTACCAACAGCAGCAACAATTAAAATGGATAGCACATGTAACTGAAAGAGAAAATAATGACATAATCAAGATATTAATGTTCTGCACTACTTCAAATAAAGAACTGTACCAAATAACAGAAACCACATCACTTGAGGACTACCAACAGCAGCAACAATTAAAATGGATAGCAAATGTAACTGAAAGAGAAAATAATGACATAATCAAGATATTAATGTTCTGCACTACTTCAAATAAAGAACTGTACCAAATAACAGAAACCACATCACTTGAGGACTACCAACAGCAGCAACAATTAAAATGGATAGCAAATGTAACTGAAAGAGAAAATAATGACATAATCAAGATATTAATGTTCTGCACTACTTCAAATAAAGAACTGTACCAAATAACAGAAACCACATCACTTGAGGACTACCAACAGCAGCAACAATTAAAATGGATAGCACATGTAACTGAAAGAGAAAATAATGACATAATCAAGATATTAATGTTCTGCACTACTTCAAATAAAGAACTGTACCAAATAACAGAAACCACATCACTTGAGGACTACCAACAGCAGCAACAATTAAAAAATGGATAGCAAATGTAACTGAAAGAGAAAATAATGACATAATCAAGATATTAATGTTCTGCACTACTTCAAATAAAGAACTGTACCAAATAACAGAAACCACATCACTTGAGGACTACCAACAGCAGCAACAATTAAAATGGATAGCACATGTAACTGAAAGAGAAAATAATGACATAATCAAGATATTAATGTTCTGCACTACTTCAAATAAAGAACTGTACCAAATAACAGAAACCACATCACTTGAGGACTACCAACAGCAGCAACAATTAAAATGGATAGCACATGTAACTGAAAGAGAAAATAATGACATAATCAAGATATTAATGTTCTGCACTACTTCAAATAAAGAACTGTACCAAATAACAGAAACCACATCACTTGAGGACTACCAACAGCAGCAACAATTAAAATGGATAGCAAATGTAACTGAAAGAGAAAAAATAATGACATAATCAAGATATTAATGTTCTGCACTACTTCAAATAAAGAACTGTACCAAATAACAGAAACCACATCACTTGAGGACTACCAACAGCAGCAACAATTAAAATGGATAGCACATGTAACTGAAAGAGAAAATAATGACATAATCAAGATATTAATGTTCTGCACTACTTCAAATAAAGAACTGTACCAAATAACAGAAACCACATCACTTGAGGACTACCAACAGCAGCAACAATTAAAATGGATAGCACATGTAACTGAAAGAGAAAATAATGACATAATCAAGATATTAATGTTCTGCACTACTTCAAATAAAGAACTGTACCAAATAACAGAAACCACATCACTTGAGGACTACCAACAGCAGCAACAATTAAAATGGATAGCACATGTAACTGAAAGAGAAAATAATGACATAATCAAGATATTAATGTTCTGCACTACTTCAAATAAAGAACTGTACCAAATAACAGAAACCACATCACTTGAGGACTACCAACAGCAGCAACAATTAAAATGGATAGCACATGTAACTGAAAGAGAAAATAATGACATAATCAAGATATTAATGTTCTGCACTACTTCAAATAAAGAACTGTACCAAATAACAGAAACCACATCACTTGAGGACTACCAACAGCAGCAACAATTAAAATGGATAGCACATGTAACTGAAAGAGAAAATAATGACATAATCAAGATATTAATGTTCTGCACTACTTCAAATAAAGAACTGTACCAAATAACAGAAACCACATCACTTGAGGACTACCAACAGCAGCAACAATTAAAATGGATAGCACATGTAACTGAAAGAGAAAATAATGACATAATCAAGATATTAATGTTCTGCACTACTTCAAATAAAGAACTGTACCAAATAACAGAAACCACATCACTTGAGGACTACCAACAGCAGCAACAATTAAAATGGATAGCAAATGTAACTGAAAGAGAAAATAATGACATAATCAAGATATTAATGTTCTGCACTACTTCAAATAAAGAACTGTACCAAATAACAGAAACCACATCACTTGAGGACTACCAACAGCAGCAACAATTAAAATGGATAGCAAATGTAACTGAAAGAGAAAATAATGACATAATCAAGATATTAATGTTCTGCACTACTTCAAATAAAGAACTGTACCAAATAACAGAAACCACATCACTTGAGGACTACCAACAGCAGCAACAATTAAAATGGATAGCAAATGTAACTGAAAGAAAAAATAATGACATAATCAAGATATTAATGTTCTGCACTACTTCAAATAAAGAACTGTACCAAATAACAGAAACCACATCACTTGAGGACTACCAACAGCAGCAACAATTAAAATGGATAGCACATGTAACTGAAAGATAGAAAATAATGACATAATCAAGATATTAATGTTCTGCACTACTTCAAATAAAGAACTGTACCAAATAACAGAAACCACATCACTTGAGGACTACCAACAGCAGCAACAATTAAAATGGATAGCAAATGTAACTGAAAGAGAAAATAATGACATAATCAAGATATTAATGTTCTGCACTACTTCAAATAAAGAACTGTACCAAATAACAGAAACCACATCACTTGAGGACTACCAACAGCAGCAACAATTAAAATGGATAGCAAATGTAACTGAAAGAGAAAATAATGACATAATCAAGATATTAATGTTCTGCACTACTTCAAATAAAGAACTGTACCAAATAACAGAAACCACATCACTTGAGGACTACCAACAGCAGCAACAATTAAAATGGATAGCAAATGTAACTGAAAGAGAAAATAATGACATAATCAAGATATTAATGTTCTGCACTACTTCAAATAAAGAACTGTACCAAATAACAGAAACCACATCACTTGAGGACTACCAACAGCAGCAACAATTAAAATGGATAGCAAATGTAACTGAAAGAGAAAATAATGACATAATCAAGATATTAATGTTCTGCACTACTTCAAATAAAGAACTGTACCAAATAACAGAAACCACATCACTTGAGGACTACCAACAGCAGCAACAATTAAAATGGATAGCAAATGTAACTGAAAGAGAAAAATAATGACATAATCAAGATATTAATGTTCTGCACTACTTCAAATAAAGAACTGTACCAAATAACAGAAACCACATCACTTGAGGACTACCAACAGCAGCAACAATTAAAATGGATAGCAAATGTAACTGAAAGAGAAAATAATGACATAATCAAGATATTAATGTTCTGCACTACTTCAAATAAAGAACTGTACCAAATAACAGAAACCACATCACTTGAGGACTACCAACAGCAGCAACAATTAAAATGGATAGCACATGTAACTGAAAGAGAAAATAATGACATAATCAAGATATTAATGTTCTGCACTACTTCAAATAAAGAACTGTACCAAATAACAGAAACCACATCACTTGAGGACTACCAACAGCAGCAACAATTAAAATGGATAGCAAATGTAACTGAAAGAGAAAATAATGACATAATCAAGATATTAATGTTCTGCACTACTTCAAATAAAGAACTGTACCAAATAACAGAAACCACATCACTTGAGGACTACCAACAGCAGCAACAATTAAAATGGATAGCACATGTAACTGAAAGAGAAAATAATGACATAATCAAGATATTAATGTTCTGCACTACTTCAAATAAAGAACTGTACCAAATAAGAGAAACCACATCACTTGAGGACTACCAACAGCAGCAACAATTAAAATGGATAGCAAATGTAACTGAAAGAGAAAAAATAATGACATAATCAAGATATTAATGTTCTGCACTACTTCAAATAAAGAACTGTACCAAATAACAGAAACCACATCACTTGAGGACTACCAACAGCAGCAACAATTAAAATGGATAGCACATGTAACTGAAAGAGAAAATAATGACATAATCAAGATATTAATGTTCTGCACTACTTCAAATAAAGAACTGTACCAAATAACAGAAACCACATCACTTGAGGACTACCAACAGCAGCAACAATTAAAATGGATAGCACATGTAACTGAAAGAGAAAATAATGACATAATCAAGATATTAATGTTCTGCACTACTTCAAATAAAGAACTGTACCAAATAACAGAAACCACATCACTTGAGGACTACCAACAGCAGCAACAATTAAAATGGATAGCAAATGTAACTGAAAGAGAAAATAATGACATAATCAAGATATTAATGTTCTGCACTACTTCAAATAAAGAACTGTACCAAATAACAGAAACCACATCACTTGAGGACTACCAACAGCAGCAACAATTAAAATGGATAGCACATGTAATTGAAAGAGAAAATAATGACATAATCAAGATATTAATGTTCTGCACTACTTCAAATAAAGAACTGTACCAAATAACAGAAACCACATCACTTGAGGACTACCAACAGCAGCAACAATTAAAATGGATAGCAAATGTAACTGAAAGAGAAAATAATGACATAATCAAGATATTAATGTTCTGCACTACTTCAAATAAAGAACTGTACCAAATAACAGAAACTGATATCACTTGAGGACTACCAACAGCAGCAACAATTAAAATGGATAGCAAATGTAACTGAAAGAGAAAATAATGACATAATCAAGATATTAATGTTCTGCACTAAAATCAAATAAAGAACTGTACCAAATAACAGAAACCACATCACACTTGAGGACTACCAACAGCAGCAACAATTAAAATGGATAGCAAATGTAACTGAAAGAGAAAATAATGACATAATCAAGATATTAATGTTCTGCACTACTTCAAATAAAGAACTGTACCAAATAACAGAAACCACATCACTTGAGGACTACCAACAGCAGCAACAATTAAAATGGATAGCAAATGTAACTGAAAGAGAAAATAATGACATAATCAAGATATTAATGTTCTGCACTACTTCAAATAAAGAACTGTACCAAATAACAGAAACCACATCACTTGAGGACTACCAACAGCAGCAACAATTAAAATGGATAGCAAATGTAACTGAAAGAGAAAATAATGACATAATCAAGATATTAATGTTCTGCACTACTTCAAATAAAGAACTGTACCAAATAACAGAAACCACATCACTTGAGGACTACCAACAGCAGCAACAATTAAAATGGATAGCAAATGTAACTGAAAGAGAAAAATAATGACATAATCAAGATATTAATGTTCTGCACTACTTCAAATAAAGAACTGTACCAAATAACAGAAACCACATCACTTGAGGACTACCAACAGCAGCAACAATTAAAAAATGGATAGCAAATGTAACTGAAAGAGAAAATAATGACATAATCAAGATATTAATGTTCTGCACTACTTCAAATAAAGAACTGTACCAAATAACAGAAACCACATCACTTGAGGACTACCAACAGCAGCAACAATTAAAATGGATAGCAAATGTAACTGAAAGAGAAAATAATGACATAATCAAGATATTAATGTTCTGCACTACTTCAAATAAAGAACTGTACCAAATAACAGAAACCACATCACTTGAGGACTACCAACAGCAGCAACAATTAAAATGGATAGCAAATGTAACTGAAAGAGAAAATAATGACATAATCAAGATATTAATGTTCTGCACTACTTCAAATAAAGAACTGTACCAAATAACAGAAACCACATCACTTGAGGACTACCAACAGCAGCAACAATTAAAATGGATAGCAAATGTAACTGAAAGAGAAAATAATGACATAATCAAGATATTAATGTTCTGCACTACTTCAAATAAAGAACTGTACCAAATAACAGAAACCACATCACTTGAGGACTACAACAGCAGCAACAATTAAAATGGATAGCAAATGTAACTGAAAGAGAAAATAATGACATAATCAAGATATTAATGTTCTGCACTACTTCAAATAAAGAACTGTACCAAATAACAGAAACCACATCACTTGAGGACTACCAACAGCAGCAACAATTAAAATGGATAGCAAATGTAACTGAAAGAGAAAATAATGACATAATCAAGATATTAATGTTCTGCACTACTTCAAATAAAGAACTGTACCAAATAACAGAAACCACATCACTTGAGGACTACCAACAGCAGCAACAATTAAAATGGATAGCAAATGTAACTGAAAGAGAAAATAATGACATAATCAAGATATTAATGTTCTGCACTACTTCAAATAAAGAACTGTACCAAATAACAGAAACCACATCACTTGAGGACTACCAACAGCAGCAACAATTAAAATGGATAGCAAATGTAACTGAAAGAGAAAATAATGACATAATCAAGATATTAATGTTCTGCACTACTTCAAATAAAGAACTGTACCAAATAACAGAAACCACATCACTTGAGGACTACCAACAGCAGCAACAATTAAAATGGATAGCAAATGTAACTGAAAGAGAAAATAATGACATAATCAAGATATTAATGTTCTGCACTACTTCAAATAAAGAACTGTACCAAATAACAGAAACCACATCATCTTGAGGACTACCAACAGCAGCAACAATTAAAATGGATAGCAAATGTAACTGAAAGAGAAAATAATGACATAATCAAGATATTAATGTTCTGCACTAAATTCAAATAAAGAACTGTACCAAATAACAGAAACCACATCACTTGAGGACTACCAACAGCAGCAACAATTAAAATGGATAGCAAATGTAACTGAAAGAGAAAAATAATGACATAATCAAGATATTAATGTTCTGCACTACTTCAAATAAAGAACTGTACCAAATAACAGAAACCACATCACTTGAGGACTACCAACAGCAGCAACAATTAAAATGGATAGCAAATGTAACTGGAAAGAGAAAATAATGACATAATCAAGATATTAATGTTCTGCACTACTTCAAATAAAGAACTGTACCAAATAACAGAAACCACATCACTTGAGGACTACCAACAGCAGCAACAATTAAAAAATGGATAGCACATGTAACTGAAAGAGAAAATAATGACATAATCAAGATATTAATGTTCTGCACTACTTCAAATAAAGAACTGTACCAAATAACAGAAACCACATCACTTGAGGACTACCAACAGCAGCAACAATTAAAATGGATAGCAAATGTAACTGAAAGAGAAAAATAATGACATAATCAAGATATTAATGTTCTGCACTACTTCAAATAAAGAACTGTACCAAATAACAGAAACCACATCACTTGAGGACTACCAACAGCAGCAACAATTAAAATGGATAGCAAATGTAACTGAAAGAGAAAATAATGACATAATCAAGATATTAATGTTCTGCACTACTTCAAATAAAGAACTGTACCAAATAACAGAAACCACATCACTTGAGGACTACCAACAGCAGCAACAATTAAAATGGATAGCAAATGTAACTGAAAGAGAAAAATAATGACATAATCAAGATATTAATGTTCTGCACTACTTCAAATAAAGAACTGTACCAAATAACAGAAACCACATCACTTGAGGACTACCAACAGCAGCAACAATTAAAATGGATAGCAAATGTAACTGAAAGAGAAAATAATGACATAATCAAGATATTAATGTTCTGCACTACTTCAAATAAAGAACTGTACCAAATAACAGAAACCACATCACTTGAGGACTACCAACAGCAGCAACAATTAAAATGGATAGCAATGTAACTGAAAGAGAAAATAATGACATAATCAAGATATTAATGTTCTGCACTACTTCAAATAAAGAAATGTTCTGTACCAAATAAAGAACAGAAATAACCCACATCACTTGAGGACTACCAACAGCAGCAACAATTAAAATGGATAGCAAATGTAACTGAAAGAGAAAATAATGACATAATCAAGATATTAATGTTCTGCACTACTTCAAATAAAGAACTGTACCAAATAACAGAAACCACATCACTTGAGGACTACCAACAGCAGCAACAATTAAAATGGATAGCAAATGTAACTGAAAGAGAAAATAATGACATAATCAAGATATTAATGTTCTGCACTACTTCAAATAAAGAACTGTACCAAATAACAGAAACCACATCACTTGAGGACTACCAACAGCAGCAACAATTAAAATGGATAGCAAATGTAACTGAAAGAGAAAATAATGACATAATCAAGATATTAATGTTCTGCACTACTTCAAATAAAGAACTGTACCAAATAACAGAAACCACATCACTTGAGGACTACCAACAGCAGCAACAATTAAAATGGATAGCAAATGTAACTGAAAGAGAAAATAATGACATAATCAAGATATTAATGTTCTGCACTACTTCAAATAAAGAACTGTACCAAATAACAGAAACCACATCACTTGAGGACTACCAACAGCAGCAACAATTAAAATGGATAGCAAATGTAACTGAAAGAGAAAATAATGACATAATCAAGATATTAATGTTCTGCACTACTTCAAATAAAGAACTGTACCAAATAACAGAAACCACATCACTTGAGGACTACCAACAGCAGCAACAATTAAAATGGATAGCAAATGTAACTGAAAGAGAAAATAATGACATAATCAAGATATTAATGTTCTGCACTACTTCAAATAAAGAACTGTACCAAATAACAGAAACCACATCACTTGAGGACTACCAACAGCAGCAACAATTAAAATGGATAGCAAATGTAACTGAAAGAGAAAAAATAATGACATAATCAAGATATTAATGTTCTGCACTACTTCAAATAAAGAACTGTACCAAATAACAGAAACCACATCACTTGAGGACTACCAACAGCAGCAACAATTAAAATGGATAGCAAATGTAACTGAAAGAGAAAATAATGACATAATCAAGATATTAATGTTCTGCACTACTTCAAATAAAGAACTGTACCAAATAACAGAAACCACATCACTTGAGGACTACCAACAGCAGCAACAATTAAAATGGATAGCAAATGTAACTGAAAGAGAAAATAATGACATAATCAAGATATTAATGTTCTGCACTACTTCAAATAAAGAACTGTACCAAATAACAGAAACCACATCACTTGAGGACTACCAACAGCAGCAACAATTAAAATGGATAGCACATGTAACTGAAAGAGAAAAATAATGACATAATCAAGATATTAATGTTCTGCACTACTTCAAATAAAGAACTGTACCAAATAACAGAAACCACATCACTTGAGGACTACCAACAGCAGCAACAATTAAAATGGATAGCAAATGTAACTGAAAGAGAAAATAATGACATAATCAAGATATTAATGTTCTGCACTACTTCAAATAAAGAACTGTACCAAATAACAGAAACCACATCACTTGAGGACTAATCAACAGCAAATAAAGAACAAAAAATAAAAATGGATAGCAAATGTAACTGAAAAACTGAAAGAGAAAATAATGACATAATCAAGATATTAATGTTCTGCACTACTTCAAATAAAGAACTGTACCAAATAACAGAAACCACATCACTTGAGGACTACCAACAGCAGCAACAATTAAAATGGATAGCAAATGTAACTGAAAGAGAAAATAATGACATAATCAAGATATTAATGTTCTGCACTACTTCAAATAAAGAACTGTACCAAATAACAGAAACCACATCACTTGAGGACTACCAACAGCAGCAACAATTAAAATGGATAGCAAATGTAACTGAAAGAGAAAATAATGACATAATCAAGATATTAATGTTCTGCACTACTTCAAATAAAGAACTGTACCAAATAACAGAAACCACATCACTTGAGGACTACCAACAGCAGCAACAATTAAAATGGATAGCAAATGTAACTGAAAGAGAAAATAATGACATAATCAAGATATTAATGTTCTGCACTACTTCAAATAAAGAACTGTACCAAATAACAGAAACCACATCACTTGAGGACTACCAACAGCAGCAACAATTAAAATGGATAGCAAATGTAACTGAAAGAGAAAATAATGACATAATCAAGATATTAATGTTCTGCACTACTTCAAATAAAGAACTGTACCAAATAACAGAAACCACATCACTTGAGGACTACCAACAGCAGCAACAATTAAAATGGATAGCACATGTAACTGAAAGAGAAAATAATGACATAATCAAGATATTAATGTTCTGCACTACTTCAAATAAAGAACTGTACCAAATAACAGAAACCACATCACTTGAGGACTACCAACAGCAGCAACAATTAAAATGGATAGCAAATGTAACTGAAAGAGAAAATAATGACATAATCAAGATATTAATGTTCTGCACTACTTCAAATAAAGAACTGTACCAAATAACAGAAACCACATCACTTGAGGACTACCAACAGCAGCAACAATTAAAATGGATAGCAAATGTAACTGAAAGAGAAAATAATGACATAATCAAGATATTAATGTTCTGCACTACTTCAAATAAAGAACTGTACCAAATAACAGAAACCACATCACTTGAGGACTACCAACAGCAGCAACAATTAAAATGGATAGCAAATGTAACTGAAAGAGAAAATAATGACATAATCAAGATATTAATGTTCTGCACTACTTCAAATAAAGAACTGTACCAAATAACAGAAACCACATCACTTGAGGACTACCAACAGCAGCAACAATTAAAATGGATAGCAAATGTAACTGAAAGAGAAAATAATGACATAATCAAGATATTAATGTTCTGCACTACTTCAAATAAAGAACTGTACCAAATAACAGAAACCACATCACTTGAGGACTACCAACAGCAGCAACAATTAAAATGGATAGCAAATGTAACTGAAAGAGAAAATAATGACATAATCAAGATATTAATGTTCTGCACTACTTCAAATAAAGAACTGTACCAAATAACAGAAACCACATCACTTGAGGACTACCAACAGCAGCAACAATTAAAATGGATAGCAAATGTAACTGAAAGAGAAAATAATGACATAATCAAGATATTAATGTTCTGCACTACTTCAAATAAAGAACTGTACCAAATAACAGAAACCACATCACTTGAGGACTACCAACAGCAGCAACAATTAAAATGGATAGCACATGTAACTGAAAGAGAAAATAATGACATAATCAAGATATTAATGTTCTGCACTACTTCAAATAAAGAACTGTACCAAATAACAGAAACCACATCACTTGAGGACTACCAACAGCAGCAACAATTAAAATGGATAGCAAATGTAACTGAAAGAGAAAATAATGACATAATCAAGATATTAATGTTCTGCACTACTTCAAATAAAGAACTGTACCAAATAACAGAAACCACATCACTTGAGGACTACCAACAGCAGCAACAATTAAAATGGATAGCAAATGTAACTGAAAGAGAAAATAATGACATAATCAAGATATTAATGTTCTGCACTACTTCAAATAAAGAACTGTACCAAATAACAGAAACCACATCACTTGAGGACTACCAACAGCAGCAACAATTAAAATGGATAGCACATGTAACTGAAAGAGAAAATAATGACATAATCAAGATATTAATGTTCTGCACTACTTCAAATAAAGAACTGTACCAAATAACAGAAACCACATCACTTGAGGACTACCAACAGCAGCAACAATTAAAATGGATAGCAAATGTAACTGAAAGAGAAAATAATGACATAATCAAGATATTAATGTTCTGCACTACTTCAAATAAAGAACTGTACCAAATAACAGAAACCACATCACTTGAGGACTACCAACAGCAGCAACAATTAAAATGGATAGCAAATGTAACTGAAAAAATAATGAAAAATAATGACATAATCAAGATATTAATGTTCTGCACTACTTCAAATAAAGAACTGTACCAAATAACAGAAACCACATCACTTGAGGACTACCAACAGCAGCAACAATTAAAATGGATAGCAAATGTAACTGAAAGAGAAAATAATGACATAATCAAGATATTAATGTTCTGCACTACTTCAAATAAAGAACTGTACCAAATAACAGAAACCACATCACTTGAGGACTACCAACAGCAGCAACAATTAAAATGGATAGCAAATGTAACTGAAAGAGAAAATAATGACATAATCAAGATATTAATGTTCTGCACTACTTCAAATAAAGAACTGTACCAAATAACAGAAACCACATCACTTGAGGACTACCAACAGCAGCAACAATTAAAATGGATAGCAAATGTAACTGAAAGAGAAAAATAATGACATAATCAAGATATTAATGTTCTGCACTACTTCAAATAAAGAACTGTACCAAATAACAGAAACCACATCACTTGAGGACTACCAACAGCAGCAACAATTAAAATGGATAGCAAATGTAACTGAAAGAGAAAATAATGACATAATCAAGATATTAATGTTCTGCACTACTTCAAATAAAGAACTGTACCAAATAACAGAAACCACATCACTTGAGGACTACCAACAGCAGCAACAATTAAAATGGATAGCAAATGTAACTGAAAGAGAAAATAATGACATAATCAAGATATTAATGTTCTGCACTACTTCAAATAAAGAACTGTACCAAATAACAGAAACCACATCACTTGAGGACTACCAACAGCAGCAACAATTAAAATGGATAGCAAATGTAACTGAAAGAGAAAAATAATGACATAATCAAGATATTAATGTTCTGCACTACTTCAAATAAAGAACTGTACCAAATAACAGAAACCACATCACTTGAGGACTACCAACAGCAGCAACAATTAAAATGGATAGCAAATGTAACTGAAAGAGAAAATAATGACATAATCAAGATATTAATGTTCTGCACTACTTCAAATAAAGAACTGTACCAAATAACAGAAACCACATCACTTGAGGACTACCAACAGCAGCAACAATTAAAATGGATAGCAAATGTAACTGAAAGAGAAAATAATGACATAATCAAGATATTAATGTTCTGCACTACTTCAAATAAAGAACTGTACCAAATAACAGAAACCACATCACTTGAGGACTACCAACAGCAGCAACAATTAAAATGGATAGCAAATGTAACTGAAAGAGAAAATAATGACATAATCAAGATATTAATGTTCTGCACTACTTCAAATAAAGAACTGTACCAAATAACAGAAACCACATCACTTGAGGACTACCAACAGCAGCAACAATTAAAATGGATAGCAAATGTAACTGAAAGAGAAAATAATGACATAATCAAGATATTAATGTTCTGCACTACTTCAAATAAAGAACTGTACCAAATAACAGAAACCACATCACTTGAGGACTACCAACAGCAGCAACAATTAAAATGGATAGCAAATGTAACTGAAAGAGAAAATAATGACATAATCAAGATATTAATGTTCTGCACTACTTCAAATAAAGAACTGTACCAAATAACAGAAACCACATCACTTGAGGACTACCAACAGCAGCAACAATTAAAATGGATAGCAAATGTAACTGAAAGAAAAATAATGACATAATCAAGATATTAATGTTCTGCACTACTTCAAATAAAGAACTGTACCAAATAACAGAAACCACATCACTTGAGGACTACCAACAGCAGCAACAATTAAAATGGATAGCAAATGTAACTGAAAGAGAAAATAATGACATAATCAAGATATTAATGTTCTGCACTACTTCAAATAAAGAACTGTACCAAATAACAGAAACCACATCACTTGAGGACTACCAACAGCAGCAACAATTAAAATGGATAGCAAATGTAACTGAAAGAGAAAATAATGACATAATCAAGATATTAAAGAACTGTACCAAATAACAGAAACCACTTGAGGACTACCAACAGCAAATTAAAATGGATACAAATGTAACTGAAAGAGAAAATAATGACAAAATAACAGAAACCACATAACAGAAACCACATCACTTGAGGACTACCAACAGCAGCAACAATTAAAATGGATAGCAAATGTAACTGAAAGAGAAAAAATAATGACATAATCAAGATATTAATGTTCTGCACTACTTCAAATAAAGAACTGTCCAAATAACAGAAACCACATCACTTGAGGACTACCAACAGCAGCAACAATTAAAATGGATAGCAAATGTAACTGAAAGAGAAAATAATGACATAATCAAGATATTAATGTTCTGCACTACTTCAAATAAAGAACTGTGTATAACAAATAAAAACCACATCACTTGAGGACTACCAACAGCAGCAACAATTAAAATGGATAGCACAAATGTAACTGAAAGAGAAAATAATGACATAATCAAGATATTAATGTTCTGCACTACTTCAAATAAAGAACTGTACCAAATAACAGAAACCACATCACTTGAGGACTACCAACAGCAGCAACAATTAAAATGGATAGCAAATGTAACTGAAAGAGAAAATAATGACATAATCAAGATATTAATGTTCTGCACTACTTCAAATAAAGAACTGTACCAAATAACAGAAACCACATCACTTGAGGACTACCAACAGCAGCAACAATTAAAATGGATAGCAAATGTAACTGAAAGAAAAATAATGACATAATCAAGATATTAATGTTCTGCACTACTTCAAATAAAGAACTGTACCAAATAACAGAAACCACATCACTTGAGGACTACCAACAGCAACAATTAAAATGGATAGCAAATGTAACTGAAAGAGAAAATAATGACATAATCAAGATATTAATGTTCTGCACTACTTCAAATAAAGAACTGTACCAAATAACAGAAACCACATCACTTGAGGACTACCAACAGCAGCAACAATTAAAATGGATAGCAAATGTAACTGAAAGAGAAAATAATGACATAATCAAGATATTAATGTTCTGCACTACTTCAAATAAAGAACTGTACCAAATAACAGAAACCACATCACTTGAGGACTACCAACAGCAGCAACAATTAAAATGGATAGCAAATGTAACTGAAAGAGAAAATAATGACATAATCAAGATATTAATGTTCTGCACTACTTCAAATAAAGAACTGTACCAAATAACAGAAACCACATCACTTGAGGACTACCAACAGCAGCAACAATTAAAATGGATAGCAAATGTAACTGAAAGAGAAAATAATGACATAATCAAGATATTAATGTTCTGCACTACTTCAAATAAAGAACTGTACCAAATAACAGAAACCACATCACTTGAGGACTACCAACAGCAGCAACAATTAAAATGGATAGCAAATGTAACTGAAAGAGAAAATAATGACATAATCAAGATATTAATGTTCTGCACTACTTCAAATAAAGAACTGTACCAAATAACAGAAACCACATCACTTGAGGACTACCAACAGCAGCAACAATTAAAATGGATAGCAAATGTAACTGAAAGAGAAAATAATGACATAATCAAGATATTAATGTTCTGCACTACTTCAAATAAAGAACTGTACCAAATAACAGAAACCACATCACTTGAGGACTACCAACAGCAGCAACAATTAAAATGGATAGCAAATGTAACTGAAAGAGAAAATAATGACATAATCAAGATATTAATGTTCTGCACTACTTCAAATAAAGAACTGTACCAAATAACAGAAACCACATCACTTGAGGACTACCAACAGCAGCAACAATTAAAATGGATAGCAAATGTAACTGAAAGAGAAAATAATGACATAATCAAGATATTAATGTTCTGCACTACTTCAAATAAAGAACTGTACCAAATAACAGAAACCACATCACTTGAGGACTACCAACAGCAGCAACAATTAAAATGGATAGCAAATGTAACTGAAAGAGAAAATAATGACATAATCAAGATATTAATGTTCTGCACTACTTCAAATAAAGAACTGTACCAAATAACAGAAACCACATCACTTGAGGACTACCAACAGCAGCAACAATTAAAATGGATAGCAAATGTAACTGAAAGAGAAAATAATGACATAATCAAGATATTAATGTTCTGCACTACTTCAAATAAAGAACTGTACCAAATAACAGAAACCACATCACTTGAGGACTACCAACAGCAGCAACAATTAAAATGGATAGCAAATGTATGTAACTGAAAAATAATGAAAAATCAAGATAATGACATAAATCAAGATATTAAAATAACAGTTCTGCACTACCAACAGCAAATTAAAATGGATAGCAAATGTAAAAGAAAAATAATGACATAATCAAGATATTAATGTTCTGCATCAAATAAAGAACTGAAACCCGCATCAAAATAAAATAAATAAATAACATAATGACAAATAACAAATAAAGAAACCACATCACTTGAGGACTACCAACAGCAGCAACAATTAAAAAATGGATAGCAAATGTAACTGAAAGAGAAAATAATGACATAATCAAGATATTAATGTTCTGCACTACTTCAAATAAAGAACTGTACCAAATAACAGAAACCACATCACTTGAGGACTACCAACAGCAGCAACAATTAAAATGGATAGCAAATGTAACTGAAAGAGAAAATAATGACATAATCAAGATATTAATGTTCTGCACTACTTCAAATAAAGAACTGTACCAAATAACAGAAACCACATCACTTGAGGACTACCAACAGCAGCAACAATTAAAATGGATAGCAAAACTGTAACTGAAAGAGAAAATAATGACATAATCAAGATATTAATGTTCTGCACTACTTCAAATAAAGAACTGTACCAAATAACAGAAACCACATCACTTGAGGACTACCAACAGCAGCAACAATTAAAATGGATAGCAAATGTAACTGAAAGAGAAAATAATGACATAATCAAGATATTAATGTTCTGCACTACTTCAAATAAAGAACTGTACCAAATAACAGAAACCACATCACTTGAGGACTACCAACAGCAGCAACAATTAAAATGGATAGCAAATGTAACTGAAAGAGAAAATAATGACATAATCAAGATATTAATGTTCTGCACTACTTCAAATAAAGAACTGTACCAAATAACAGAAACCACATCACTTGAGGACTACCAACAGCAGCAACAATTAAAATGGATAGCAAATGTAACTGAAAGAGAAAATAATGACATAATCAAGATATTAATGTTCTGCACTACTTCAAATAAAGAACTGTACCAAATAACAGAAACCACATCACTTGAGGACTACCAACAGCAGCAACAATTAAAATGGATAGCAAATGTAACTGAAAGAGAAAATAATGACATAATCAAGATATTAATGTTCTGCACTACTTCAAATAAAGAACTGTACCAAATAACAGAAACCACATCACTTGAGGACTACCAACAGCAGCAACAATTAAAATGGATAGCAAATGTAACTGAAAGAGAAAATAATGACATAATCAAGATATTAATGTTCTGCACTACTTCAAATAAAGAACTGTACCAAATAACAGAAACCACATCACTTGAGGACTACCAACAGCAGCAACAATTAAAATGGATAGCAAATGTAACTGAAAGAGAAAAATAATGACATAATCAAGATATTAATGTTCTGCACTACTTCAAATAAAGAACTGTACCAAATAACAGAAACCACATCACTTGAGGACTACCAACAGCAGCAACAATTAAAATGGATAGCAAATGTAACTGAAAGAAAAAATAATGACATAATCAAGATATTAATGTTCTGCACTACTTCAAATAAAGAACTGTAAAAATAACAGAAACCACATCACTTGAGGACTACCAACAGCAGCAACAATTAAAATGGATAGCAAATGTAACTGAAAGAGAAAATAATGACATAATCAAGATATTAATGTTCTGCACTACTTCAAATAAAGAACTGTACCAAATAACAGAAACCACATCACTTGAGGACTACCAACAGCAGCAACAATTAAAATGGATAGCAAATGTAACTGAAAGAGAAAATAATGACATAATCAAGATATTAATGTTCTGCACTACTTCAAATAAAGAACTGTACCAAATAACAGAAACCACATCACTTGAGGACTACCAACAGCAGCAACAATTAAAATGGATAGCAAATGTAACTGAAAGAGAAAATAATGACATAATCAAGATATTAATGTTCTGCACTACTTCAAATAAAGAACTGTACCAAATAACAGAAACCACATCACTTGAGGACTACCAACAGCAGCAACAATTAAAATGGATAGCAAATGTAACTGAAAGAGAAAATAATGACATAATCAAGATATTAATGTTCTGCACTACTTCAAATAAAGAACTGTACCAAATAACAGAAACCACATCACTTGAGGACTACCAACAGCAGCAACAATTAAAATGGATAGCAAATGTAACTGAAAGAGAAAATAATGACATAATCAAGATATTAATGTTCTGCACTACTTCAAATAAAGAACTGTACCAAATAACAGAAACCACATCACTTGAGGACTACCAACAACAGCAACAACAATTAAAATGGATAGCAAATGTAACTGAAAGAGAAAATAATGACATAATCAAGATATTAATGTTCTGCACTACTTCAAATAAAGAACTGTACCAAATAACAGAAACCACATCACTTGAGGACTACCAACAGCAGCAACAATTAAAATGGATAGCAAATGTAACTGAAAGAGAAAATAATGACATAATCAAGATATTAATGTTCTGCACTACTTCAAATAAAGAACTGTACCAAATAACAGAAACCACATCACTTGAGGACTACCAACAGCAGCAACAATTAAAATGGATAGCAAATGTAACTGAAAGAGAAAAAAATAATGACATAATCAAGATATTAATGTTCTGCACTACTTCAAATAAAGAACTGTACCAAATAACAGAAACCACATCACTTGAGGACTACCAACAGCAGCAACAATTAAAATGGATAGCAAATGTAACTGAAAGAGAAAATAATGACATAATCAAGATATTAATGTTCTGCACTACTTCAAATAAAGAACTGTACCAAATAACAGAAACCACATCACTTGAGGACTACCAACAGCAGCAACAATTAAAATGGATAGCAAATGTAACTGAAAGAGAAAATAATGACATAATCAAGATATTAATGTTCTGCACTACTTCAAATAAAGAACTGTACCAAATAACAGAAACCACATCACTTGAGGACTACCAACAGCAGCAACAATTAAAATGGATAGCAAATGTAACTGAAAGAGAAAATAATGACATAATCAAGATATTAATGTTCTGCACTACTTCAAATAAAGAACTGTACCAAATAACAGAAACCACATCACTTGAGGACTACCAACAGCAGCAACAATTAAAATGGATAGCACATGTAACTGAAAGAGAAAATAATGACATAATCAAGATATTAATGTTCTGCACTACTTCAAATAAAGAACTGTACCAAATAACAGAAACCACATCACTTGAGGACTACCAACAGCAGCAACAATTAAAATGGATAGCACATGTAACTGAAAGAGAAAATAATGACATAATCAAGATATTAAAATGGATCTGTAACTGAAAGACATAATCAAGATATTAATGTTCTGCTTCAAATAAAGAACTGGATAGCAAATGTACCAAATAAATGTTCTGCAGAAACCACATCACTTGAGGACTACCAACAGCAGCAACAATTAAAATGGATAGCACATGTAACTGAAAGAGAAAATAATGACATAATCAAGATATTAATGTTCTGCACTACTTCAAATAAAGAACTGTACCAAATAACAGAAACCACATCACTTGAGGACTACCAACAGCAGCAACAATTAAAATGGATAGCAAATGTAACTGAAAGAGAAAATAATGACATAATCAAGATATTAATGTTCTGCACTACTTCAAATAAAGAACTGTACCAAATAACAGAAACCACATCACTTGAGGACTACCAACAGCAGCAACAATTAAAATGGATAGCAAATGTAACTGAAAGAGAAAATAATGACATAATCAAGATATTAATGTTCTGCACTACTTCAAATAAAGAACTGTACCAAATAAATAACAGAAACCACATCACTTGAGGACTACCAACAGCAGCAACAATTAAAATGGATAATCAAGATATTAATGTAACTGAAAGAGAAAATAATGAAACATAATCAAGATATTAAAATGTTCTGCACTAACTTCAAATAAAGAACTGTACCAAATAAGAGAAACCACATCACTTCACTTGAGGACTACCAACAGCAGCAACAATTAAAATGGATAGCAAATGTAACTGAAAGAGAAAATAATGACATAATCAAGATATTAATGTTCTGCACTACTTCAAATAAAGAACTGTACCAAATAACAGAAACCACATCACTTGAGGACTACCAACAGCAGCAACAATTAAAATGGATAGCAAATGTAACTGAAAGAGAAAATAATGACATAATCAAGATATTAATGTTCTGCACTACTTCAAATAAAGAACTGTACCAAATAACAGAAACCACATCACTTGAGGACTACCAACAGCAGCAACAATTAAAATGGATAGCAAATGTAACTGAAAGAGAAAATAATGACATAATCAAGATATTAATGTTCTGCACTACTTCAAATAAAGAACTGTACCAAATAACAGAAACCACATCACTTGAGGACTACCAACAGCAGCAACAATTAAAATGGATAGCAAATGTAACTGAAAGAGAAAATAATGACATAATCAAGATATTAATGTTCTGCACTACTTCAAATAAAGAACTGTACCAAATAACAGAAACCACATCACTTGAGGACTACCAACAGCAGCAACAATTAAAATGGATAGCAAATGTAACTGAAAGAAAAATAATGACATAATCAAGATATTAATGTTCTGCACTACTTCAAATAAAGAACTGTACCAAATAACAGAAACCACATCACTTGAGGACTACCAACAGCAGCAACAATTAAAAATGGATAGCACATGTAACTGAAAGAGAAAATAATGACATAATCAAGATATTAATGTTCTGCACTACTTCAAATAAAGAACTGTACCAAATAACAGAAACCACATCACTTGAGGACTACCAACAGCAGCAACAATTAAAATGGATAGCAAATGTAACTGAAAGAGAAAATAATGACATAATCAAGATATTAATGTTCTGCACTACTTCAAATAAAGAACTGTACCAAATAACAGAAACCACATCACTTGAGGACTACCAACAGCAGCAACAATTAAAATGGATAGCAAATGTAACTGAAAGAGAAAATAATGACATAATCAAGATATTAATGTTCTGCACTACTTCAAATAAAGAACTGTACCAAATAACAGAAACCACATCACTTGAGGACTACCAACAGCAGCAACAATTAAAATGGATAGCACATGTAACTGAAAGAGAAAATAATGACATAATCAAGATATTAATGTTCTGCACTACTTCAAATAAAGAACTGTACCAAATAACAGAAACCACATCACTTGAGGACTACCAACAGCAGCAACAATTAAAATGGATAGCAAATGTAACTGAAAGATATTAATGAAAATAATGACATAATCAAGATATTAATGTTCTGCACTAAAGAGAAAATAATTCAAATAAAGAACTGTACCAAATAACAGAAACCACATCACTTGAGGACTACCAACAGCAGCAACAATTAAAATGGATAGCAAATGTAACTGAAAGAGAAAATAATGACATAATCAAGATATTAATGTTCTGCACTACTTCAAATAAAGAACTGTACCAAATAACAAACCACATCACTTGAAACCACATCACTTGAGGACTACCAACAGCAGCAACAATTAAAATGGATAGCAAATGTAACTGAAAGAGAAAATAATGACATAATCAAGATATTAATGTTCTGCACTACTTCAAATAAAGAACTGTACCAAATAACAGAAACCACATCACTTGAGGACTACCAACAGCAGCAACAATTAAAATGGATAGCAAATGTAACTGAAAGAGAAAATAATGACATAATCAAGATATTAATGTTCTGCACTACTTCAAATAAAGAACTGTACCAAATAACAGAAACCACATCACTTGAGGACTACCAACAGCAGCAACAATTAAAATGGATAGCAAATGTAACTGAAAGAGAAAATAATGACATAATCAAGATATTAATGTTCTGCACTACTTCAAATAAAGAACTGTACCAAATAACAGAAACCACATCAAAATTGAGGACTACCAACAGCAGCAACAATTAAAATGGATAGCAAATGTAACTGAAAGAGAAAATAATGACATAATCAAGATATTAATGTTCTGCACATCACTTCAAATAAAAGAACTGTACCAAAAATAAAGAACTAACAGAAACCACATCACTTGAGGACTACCAACAGCAGCAACAATTAAAATGGATAGCACATGTAACTGAAAGAGAAAATAATGACATAATCAAGATATTAATGTTCTGCACTACTTCAAATAAAGAACTGTACCAAATAACAGAAACCACATCACTTGAGGACTACCAACAGCAGCAACAATTAAAATGGATAGCAAATGTAACTGAAAGAGAAAATAATGACATAATCAAGATATTAATGTTCTGCACTACTTCAAATAAAGAACTGTACCAAATAACAGAAACCACATCACTTGAGGACTACCAACAGCAGCAACAATTAAAATGGATAGCACATGTAACTGAAAGAGAAAATAATGACATAATCAAGATATTAATGTTCTGCACTACTTCAAATAAAGAACTGTACCAAATAACAGAAACCACATCACTTGAGGACTACCAACAGCAGCAACAATTAAAATGGATAGCAAATGTAACTGAAAGAGAAAATAATGACATAATCAAGATATTAATGTTCTGCACTACTTCAAATAAAGAACTGTACCAAATAACAGAAACCACATCACTTGAGGACTACCAACAGCAGCAACAATTAAAATGGATAGCAAATGTAACTGAAAGAGAAAATAATGACATAATCAAGATATTAATGTTCTGCACTACTTCAAATAAAACTGTACTGTACCAAATAACAGAAACCACATCACTTGAGGACTACCAACAGCAGCAACAATTAAAATGGATAGCACATGTAACTGAAAGAGAAAATAATGACATAATCAAGATATTAATGTTCTGCACTACTTCAAATAAAGAACTGTACCAAATAACAGAAACCACATCACTTGAGGACTACCAACAGCAGCAACAATTAAAATGGATAGCAAATGTAACTGAAAGAGAAAATAATGACATAATCAAGATATTAATGTTCTGCACTACTTCAAATAAAGAACTGTACCAAATAACAGAAACCACATCACTTGAGGACTACCAACAGCAGCAACAATTAAAATGGATAGCAAATGTAACTGAAAGAGAAAATAATGACATAATCAAGATATTAATGTTCTGCACTACTCACTTCAAATAAAATGAACTGTACCAAATAACAGAAACCACATCACTTGAGGACTACCAACAGCAGCAACAATTAAAATGGATAGCAAATGTAACTGAAAGAGAAAATAATGACATAATCAAGATATTAATGTTCTGCACTACTTCAAATAAAGAACTGTACCAAATAACAGAAACCACATCACTTGAGGACTACCAACAGCAGCAACAATTAAAATGGATAGCAAATGTAACTGAAAGAGAAAATAATGACATAATCAAGATATTAATGTTCTGCACTACTTCAAATAAAGAACTGTACCAAATAACAGAAACCACATCACTTGAGGACTACCAACAGCAGCAACAATTAAAATGGATAGCACATGTAACTGAAAGAGAGAAAAATAATAAAGAACATAAATAACAAGATATTAAAATGGATAGCAATGTAACTGAAAGAAAAATAATGACATAATCAAGATATTAATGTTCTGCACTACTTCAAATAAAGAACTGTACCAAATAACAGAAACCACATCACTTGAGGACTACCAACAGCAGCAACAATTAAAATGGATAGCAAATGTAACTGAAAGAGAAAATAATGACATAATCAAGATATTAATGTTCTGCACTACTTCAAATAAAGAACTGTACCAAATAACAGAAACCACATCACTTGAGGACTACCAACAGCAGCAACAATTAAAATGGATAGCAAATGTAACTGAAAGAGAAAATAATGACATAATCAAGATATTAATGTTCTGCACTACTTCAAATAAAGAACTGTACCAAATAACAGAAACCACATCACTTGAGGACTACCAACAGCAGCAACAATTAAAATGGATAGCAAATGTAACTGAAAGAGAAAATAATGACATAATCAAGATATTAATGTTCTGCACTACTTCAAATAAAGAACTGTACCAAATAACAGAAACCACATCACTTGAGGACTACCAACAGCAGCAACAATTAAAATGGATAGCAAATGTAACTGAAAGAGAAAATAATGACATAATCAAGATATTAATGTTCTGCACTACTTCAAATAAAGAACTGTACCAAATAACAGAAACCACATCACTTGAGGACTACCAACAGCAGCAACAATTAAAATGGATAGCACATGTAACTGAAAGAAAAATAATGACATAATCAAGATATTAATGTTCTGCACTACTTCAAATAAAGAACTGTACCAAATAACAGAAACCACATCACTTGAGGACTACCAACAGCAGCAACAATTAAAATGGATAGCAAATGTAACTGAAAGAGAAAATAATGACATAATCAAGATATTAATGTTCTGCACTACTTCAAATAAAGAACTGTACCAAATAACAGAAACCACATCACTTGAGGACTACCAACAGCAGCAACAATTAAAATGGATAGCAAATGTAACTGAAAGAGAAAATAATGACATAATCAAGATATTAATGTTCTGCACTACTTCAAATAAAGAACTGTACCAAATAACAGAAACCACATCACTTGAGGACTACCAACAGCAGCAACAATTAAAATGGATAGCACATGTAACTGAAAGAGAAAATAATGACATAATCAAGATATTAATGTTCTGCACTACTTCAAATAAAGAACTGTACCAAATAACAGAAACCACATCACTTGAGGACTACCAACAGCAGCAACAATTAAAATGGATAGCACATGTAACTGAAAGAGAAAATAATGACATAATCAAGATATTAATGTTCTGCACTACTTCAAATAAAGAACTGTACCAAATAACAGAAACCACATCACTTGAGGACTACCAACAGCAGCAACAATTAAAATGGATAGCACATGTAACTGAAAGAGAAAATAATGACATAATCAAGATATTAATGTTCTGCACTACTTCAAATAAAGAACTGTACCAAATAACAGAAACCACATCACTTGAGGACTACCAACAGCAGCAACAATTAAAATGGATAGCAAATGTAACTGAAAGAAAATAATGACATAATCAAGATATTAATGTTCTGCACTACTTCAAATAAAGAACTGTACCAAATAACAGAAACCACATCACTTGAGGACTACCAACAGCAGCAACAATTAAAATGGATAGCACATGTAACTGAAAGAGAAAATAATGACATAATCAAGATATTAATCAAGAAAGAACTGTACCAAATAACAGAAACCACATCACTTGAGGACTACCAACAGCAGCAACAATTAAAATGGATAGCAAATGTAACTGAAATAAAGATATTAATGTTCTGCACTACTTCAAATAAAGAACTGTACCAAATAACAGAAACCACATCACTTGAGGACTACCAACAGCAGCAACAATTAAAATGGATAGCAAATGTAACTGAAAAGAAAAATAATGACATAATCAAGATATTAATGTTCTGCACTACTTCAAATAAAGAACTGTACCAAATAACAGAAACCACATCACTTGAGGACTACCAACAGCAGCAACAATTAAAATGGATAGCACATGTAACTGAAAGAGAAAATAATGACATAATCAAGATATTAATGTTCTGCACTACTTCAAATAAAGAACTGTACCAAATAACAGAAACCACATCACTTGAGGACTACCAACAGCAGCAACAATTAAAATGGATAGCACATGTAACTGAAAGAGAAAATAATGACATAATCAAGATATTAATGTTCTGCACTACTTCAAATAAAGAACTGTACCAAATAACAGAAACCACATCACTTGAGGACTACCAACAGCAGCAACAATTAAAATGGATAGCAAATGTAACTGAAAGAGAAAATAATGACATAATCAAGATATTAATGTTCTGCACTACTTCAAATAAAGAACTGTACCAAATAAGAAAACCACATCATTGAGGACTACCAACAGCAGCAACAACAAAAATGGATAGCAATGTAACTGAAGATAATGACATAATCAATATGTCGAACATCAAATAAAAGGTTAGGAATGAAACGCCCATTACTACTGGAAAGAGCTATAACAGCTACTGGATTTGAGAAACATATTTTCCTGAAAAATTATTTTAAGAGAAAGATTTTATAAATTTCAGTCGTAAGTAGGTTTTGTTGTTCGTCAATGCATGTCAAATCTTTCCTTATAGGGAAACGACTATAATTATCATCGGCTTAGCAATAGTAGTACATTTAATTCGTTCCTGAGGGCCGTTTGTAATCCGAAATGTTCGTAAACCGAAACTATTTCCAATAGGAATCAATGTAGATAAAAAGTCACAGTACAATAAAATTGGAAAAGCAAAGCACAAAATGACACATGAATGTATACAACATGGCGGCCGACTTAGAAATTATTCCTTTCGGGTTAACTTGGTTCGGCAATGTTGTTCGAGACAGAAATTTTGTTCCATAACCGAGACATTTTCATCTCGCTTTTTCTGTTCGAAAAACCGATTTGTTCGACATTTGAGACGTTCGAGAACCGAGGTAACACTGTAGTTGTAACATAATTCGAATTTATTAAAGCCTTTTCAGGTATTATTAATTCTTCATAAGTATGTTTTTTTCATTTTATTTTTGTTGTCTTTTATTGCAATTCCCAAATTATTATTGAATTTTCATATTTTTAATCCAGTATTTATGACGTTTGCGTTCATGACCCTTCATAGATATTTTCTATATTCGTGAATTGTCGCGAATTCTTCGGAAATATAGTTGAGTGCATTCCCATTGCTTTCTTGAAATTCGGAGTTTTCCTTCTTTTGGCCTGGCTAGATATGCGTGTCTGCATTGCTATTTAACCCATACTTTTGGGATGAAAAGAATAATTCATGCCTTTCCCGAGGTCATTTGTGGGAAAGTGAATGAAACAGACTAGGCCGGAATTCGAACATGGTTCGTCGATTTCACTTTTCACGCCGATTTCCGTTTCTCTAACCGCACATCAATTATCGAATTACTATAGCCTCATCAGTAAAGAATCTGACATTAAATTTTATCCACCTGAGATTTTATTCTTTAGGCTCTATCCAAAATATTAAAAACTTTGAAATGAAGAACTGAAAGTTGCGATAAAAGATAACAGAAATCGAATCAAAGAAATACCTAAGAAGAAATAGTAACTGACAATTCGCTATTTAGGAAATTTATTAAATCTAAAACTTTTTACATGCCATGTCCCTTCAGGGTGTACGGGATCATGGCTCTCCACAGATTCCTTTTCTTTATTATCTGTGAATTGTCATGACTTCTTGTTAAGTATATAGATGTAGTTTCCCGTTGCTTTCTCCACGGTTTTTAAATTGAGAGTTGTCTTTCTAAAAAAACTGCCACCCAATTGCGGTGAAGCAAAAGAAATGGATTCATGCCTTTCCCAAGGGTATATAGGACAAAGTAAACGAAGCAGACGAGGCTGAAATTTAAACTCGGTTTTCTGGTTCCATTTTCCGCACCGATAGACGTTACGCTGAGCGCACATTTCAAGCTAATCCTATCAGCAGTAATAAAAAAAAAGATAGGAGTCACCGTCAAAAAGCAGTCGTAATGGAACATGATTCATTGAAAAAATTTGGAGATTATAAAATCTAATACTACTAGTTAAAAAAAAAGGCTAAACAAAAGAGTCGAAATTAATATTTTTTTTAATCATTTCACCCCAATCTAGTAGTACGATTACATTGATGTATTCAGGGCACCAGGAAAAAGCTCATTAGAGAAGTTTCCATGAAAATATTTGTAGAAAAAAACAGAGGAAAACCATGTCTCCTCGTTGTGAAAATGACTGAAGTCGAGATGTCAAGTCAGGATTGATTATATTGCAGATCATTCTTTGGATTTTGTCTTCAACAATTAAAAACTCACAAGGCTTCATCACAGAAATTCGAAAAATATTGTGTTTTCAGTTAAAATATATAAGAGCTTTATTTTTCTTTCTATGTATTATGTCCCTTCAAGACGTGTGCAATCATGGCTCGCCACGACTTCTTGTAATTTGTGACTCTTAGTAGATTTTATTTCATGATATCTCTCCTAATCCCCGTTCTGCCAGGCATTTACACAAGGTCGTTAGATAGATTTTTCGATGCTTTCCCTATTGTCTTCAGTATGTTCAGTGAGTATCTAATTTTCTAAGCACCTTTTCCTCGTTATGTTCCAACTGAACTTAAGTAAAGTTGAACCTGGTCAATAACTAGACAGGTGACCGCTCGGGAATATCAGGTGCTGTAAGCTTGGGTGAGCGGGGGGTGTAATGATTCGAAATGAAAAATCGGAAAGCATAGTTCAAACTTCATTCGGGTTCGTTATATTCATGCACGTGCAAATATCATTGGGAAATGTATGGATCTATCTCTTTTACTCCCCTCTATGGGTTAAATAGTAATAAATTTATATAAAAATATTATTATCTCCAAAAAATTATTACAATCCAAAAATATGTTTCAGTTTAAATTACATTAAAATTTTGATAAGCCATAAAGAAAATAACAAATCAATCAAGCAATTTTTATGTGTTTCAAATGCCTTTTTTGGTTCTAAATAAAAGTATTCATTTTGTTCCCATTATCAATTAGAACCTTGTTGTTGTCCACATATTCAGTCCAGGGCATTCTCATAATCCTCCTGTAGAACCAGATTTCTGTTGATTCACGTCTCATACTCTCGACAGTATAACCGTCTATAAAAACTCGAATAACTATTTTCCTAGCAATTTGCAGAAGTTGAGAATCCACCCTTGTTTAAACACTTGATTTTGAAGCTAAGATTTCTAAGGTTCGACACAACCTTCGTGAAATTGGATTTTCAAAGAGTTGTGTTAATGTGAAAGAGACATTTTTTTGTTGTCCAAACGGCATTAAAGTGTAATCATTCTAAAGTGAAACCATTAGTATGCTGTTTACCATTTGCGAAGAAAAGAAACGAAATGAAATAAAAAGCAACAATTCCGAAGAGAAAGATTCAACGCAATCTGTGGATGAGAAAGCGGGCAGAAGCGAAAGTGCGATCACTGATGCGATCAAGAGGAAAGCGAACGCCGTCGAAGAAGATTCAATACGGTGGCAGCGATCGCAATGACATTTCGGGACATCGATACTTTGATCACAATCACTTGAAACCTAAGTCACCATTTCCGTAATAGATCTAAAGCAAGGTTTGCGTGTAGTCCCTGGAAGAACTCATTGATCTTGTCAGCCTTCGTGTGGGAGGAAGAAAGTATGTGTTGATAGGTGATGAAACAGATGTAAAGGTAAATCAGTTAGAGAACACGGAATCGAAGAAGTGGGGGAATTGATAGAAGGTGGAATTGAGAAAAGGGAGGGAGATGGAAGAAGTCGGAGAAAGTGAGTGGCAACAAGAATGAGGGAAAAGGCATTAAAAAGTTATATACATATACAGAGAGAGTAGTCCGAAAGAGAAGTTCTTACTAAAGATTGCGACAGGAAACTAAAATAGATTATTATTATCATCATAATCATTATATTTCGATTTCTGCTATGGTCATTATTATTATTATTATTATTATTATTAGTAGTAGTAGTAGTAGTAGTAGTAGTTTTTTGTTGTAGATTTTATATGCTTTTCTTTTAGCATTGTAAATGAAATAGTAAGGATAATACAGTTTATAAAATAAAATGACTACACTTACACTACTACAATAAAATTATTTAAGGAATGAAACACGTTGGTATAAAATATTTTCCTCTTGTCTTTTATTTGATATTTTAGAAACAGACATATTTATAAGGAAATTTTTAGACACACACAAACATACAGACACACAAGCACTCACAAGCACACATACACAAAACTGATAGATAGATAGATAGATAGATAGATAGATAGATAGATATAGATATGGATATATTTAGAAATTAACAAATGAGAATAGAAAGTTCAGAATAATCCTACTTCGATAGATATATTGATAGATACTGATAGATATGAAATACTTTTCTTTTAACAGATAAGGATGTAAAGTTAAATACGGATTAATTTCGATACAGATGGCACAATATGGCAGAATTATATGCACATAGATAGATAGTTCTGAACACACACGCACACACACACACACACACACACACAAACACAAACACACACACACATTATAAATACAAATAACACTAATAAACTTATAAATGTAAGCAGCTATACAAACCTATATAAACCTTAGGTGTTTTATCTTGTAAATGAACAAACTAATACCCAAGGGAAAAAAGGGTAAAAAAAGAAAGAACATAGAACGTGTACTTCCGTACTTTACTTAATGTACTTTACTTAAATACAAATACACACACACACACACCCACATACACACACAGACACACAGACACACACACACACACATATATATATATATATATATTCAAATTTTGGAGTATCAAATCATTGTTCATATATATATATATATATATATATATATATATATATATATATATATATATATATATATATATTTAGTTGGATAGATGTGATTTTGTGACCCTGGGTTTCACGCTTTAGCGATCGTCAGACAAACTCTGAAACTAAAGCGTGAAACCCAGGGTCACAAACTCACATCTATCCAACCAAATATGTTAGCTCTATCTCTGATATTGAGCGCTTTCTAATAAGTACCGCGCATATAATATATAAATAATTATACATATATATATTTATTTATATTTATATACACTTTTAACATATATATATATATATAGATATATATATGATTAAAAATATCGTTTTAACCCTTTATGAGACGGAGTTTCATTTGGAGTTTCAGTGCCTTTCACATGTCCTCATTTAGAACAGAAAATAGCGATGGAAAATCATACAGCACCGCAAATAGAGACTGCCAGTGAAAGGCCCAGATGTTGTTCAGAAATGTTTTTCCTTAAACATTTCACCCCAAGCAAGGCGGGACTGCTACTAGTAAGCAGGGAATGAAAGTGAGAGAAAAGACTGGGTATAGGGGATATTGAGGAAAGCATAAAATATGAACGGGATTCAAGACGACAGAATATTTACATTGAAATCTTTAAAGATTGTAGTTTTCAAGGAAGCAAGTAAACGGAAGGGAGTTCCACTGTCGGGAAGTGCGAGAAAATAACCTTTTCGAGTAGAATTATTGGTTACATTTAACTATTTCAACAGTAAAATCGTCGGACCTAGATGCCAATCTAGTAGCACGCTTAAATTCATGTAGTCGGGCAGCAAGGAAAAAAGCTTGTCAGAGCAATTGCCATGAAGATATTTGTAGAAAAAGCAGAGGGGAGCCACATCATGTCTGTGAGAAATTGACAGAAGTCGAGATGCCAAGTCAAGATCGGTTAAATTGCAGTCCTTTTTTGGATTTTGTAAAGAACTTCGCGATGAATAGAAGGTGACCAGACCATATATGGCAACAATATTCAATGCGCAGCCGAATAGTAGTTTTGTAAATGCACAAGATGGACTCTGACAAGAAAAAAACGTTCTGGCACGACACAATGAACCAACTTTCCTTTCAGTAGATGCAGCTATTGATTCAATGTAGTTGTTCCACTTCATATCAACTGAAAAAGTGCGGCCAAGAAGGCGCAGTAAGAAACTCTCCAGGAGGATAGCATCAGCCATGCTGATGGCAAGCAAAGGAATTTCTCTATGGTTGTTAAATGAAAGCAGTTTAGTTTTGGAGGCATTCAAATTTACAAGACGTTTCCTGTTCCTGATAATCCCTGATTGAAGGTCCTTTGTCAGAGCAGAGCGACAAGGTTATCTTTTTCAGCTTTCGCAGACTTGCTATTGACACAGGTGTAAATGATACTATCATTCGCATAAATGCCTACTTGGGAACGGATGATATCAGGAAAATCATTGATGAAGATCAGAAACAGGGTAGGACCCAGAATAGAGCTTTGGGTGGCACCCGCGTTATTGTGAAAGGGTCTGGAAGCGAAGCTATTCAGAAGGATCTTTAAGAATCAATCGAACTGACTGGTCTTCGTAGCAGCAAGCTATTCTAGAGGTTCGAATTATCGAGCCGACGGATTAGCCCAGTCGTCTTATTCGTCATTCGACTTTTCGGCCTATAGATCGGCCTTGCCTCCTAAGGGTTAAGGTATGCTATATTTATGAGTTAACTTGCTGAACATAAGGGATAGAGTGTATGTAACCAGCGGCGACCGTCTGTTTAATGATTAATTATTATGATTATATATATATATATATATATATATATATATATATATGGACTCTCCCGTCGGTTTCGACGTATGAAGATCTGGCAGCTTATTGATTCAGTTATGAAATTTTGTGCGATAATCGTAAGTGGCATTTAAGACAGGGTAGTGATTTACAATATATATATATATATATATATATATATATATATATATATATATATATATTAATTTAGATTTATCTATAAGATCTGGTAATTTAGTATCACAGGGATATATTAATAGAGCATCATCTATATATCAAAAAAGTAATTTGATTTTTTAGGCAAAATGTATTGGAAAGAAGTAGACTCGAGAAATTTCAAGAAAATAGGAGTCTGCTTCTTTCTAAAACATTTTGCCTAAACAATCAAATTACTTCCGATAGATTGATGATGCTTTATTAATATATCCCCGTGATAGCAAATTACCGGATCTATTAGATAAACTAAACAAAACTGAAGTTGAATCCACATATGGAATAGAAAAAAATACTTTACATGTTACAATGAGTTGACAATAGCCTATAACTTAGAGTCCACTGAAAATCAACCAATAAAAACGACTTAATAAACTTCTACTCCCATTATAACAAAATAAATTCCGGAATGATCATTAGATTCTCTTTATGAGCAATCTAAATTTGCAGTCCTTAATATTTACAAGAAAAGGAGAAATATATTGAAAATACATTCAAGAATCTTCAATACCCTATTTCATTTTCAATGCGAAACAAAAGGTTCATAAAATATTCCAAAATAGAAAAGCTGTTTTTCCTGACAAAACCAACAAATAAAACATATATTATTCTACTCACTAACTCTATCACAAATACAACTGAAAAGAATTTATCTAAACTCAACATAAAATTTGTCACAACTACATTCAAAACAATCAAAGACTTAATCAATAAAAAAAACAAAACAACCATCCAAATCTTGAAGGAGGAATTTACTCTATCAGATGCAGGAATTGTCTGAATGAATATATTGGAAAAACCTCAAGAAGTTTAAACAAGAGACTATATGAACAAAAAAGGGACATTTTAAATAACAACGAATAAAACACATTGGTTGTTCATTGTGACAAAACACGGACCACAATTTTAATATAGGAAATGCTACTTTGATCAAAAGAGAATATAATCCACTGATATGAAAATGTCTGGAAAGTAGCTTGATCGCTAATTCAACCACAATAAATTTGCATTCAGGCTCTTACAATATATCACCATTCTTGGTAGATTTTATATCGTCAAAGTGTGGGATAGTCAGGGACAAACGTGATGGAGAGAAAAAGAAAAAGAATACAGAGGATTTCGGTAAGATTGAGAAAAAAATTCTCTCAAAAATATTCTTTCAAAAATTTTGAAACTACCTGCCTCTCTCGTTTCGTTGCATGTGTAGACGTGGCAACGTCAATGCCTTATTGACGTTGCCACGTCTACACATGCAACGAAACGAGAGATAAAATCCTAACGTATGAAACGCGTCACAAAAAAAAAAAAAACCTTTCAAGTTTGTCATATTTTTCTCAATATTGTTTGTTGATATTTAAAATTATACATCGTTATATCATAGATAGATAGATAAATATGAATCCGAACATTGCCTGTTTTGTGCCAACTGGATTTCGTGTTCTTCTTCTTCTTCTGTGTACCGTGTCCCTTCAGGACGTGGGCGATCATGGATCGCTACAATTTTATATTCTTTGTAGCTCTTAGTACCTTTGCCTTTAGGCTATCTCTCTTAAACCATGTTCTGCCAACCATTTACGCTTATAGTTAAGTAGGTTATTCGCTCCTTATATTCCTTTTGCCTTTAGTCTGTCCTGTGAGTGTCAAATTTTCTAAAGGATTTTCAACTGAATCTTTCTTAAAAGCGTCGTTTTTGTTTCCATTTTCTTTAAAACTACGTTGTTAATCAGATGTTCACTTTTCGGTTTGCTCAGCATTCATTTGTAGAATTTCTGTTGCCTTAAGACTCTTCTTTATCTGAGGACATTGTCCAGCATTTACTGCCGCAGAAGAGGACATATATTAACAGTCCAGTACTCTTTTATTTGTTTCTAATGATTTTTTCTGTTTCCTAATAATTCACTCAAGTTTTGAAAGGCATCGTTCATTATACCATTGCACCTTCGGATTTCAGTGCCGCAAAATTGATTATGAACTGGAAATAATATTTTTTTGTTAAGGCTTAAAAGTTCGCGTCGAATATTGCCTAAAAACTAAATAATAAGATTTGAATTTTCGTTTTAATGTGGCAATGCTCCTCTCTGAATAAATATATATCACTTTTTCTATGTTAAACTGAGAAGGATTAGAATTTCGAAACAAATAGATGTAAGTTGGGATCTGAGTGAATTCGGCGAAAGAAAGATGGCTACCGAGCAAAGTATGGCGTACAGAAAAAGGCGGAAAATGCATGAATCTATATTGGAAAAAAATGAAAGAAAGAAAGAAAGAAAGAAAGAAAGAAAGTCAAAATAAATTGATGAAAGAATAAACGATGAAAATGGAAAATATGATTAATGGCAAGAAGGGCAAGAAAAGAGAAAGGAAGTAAAATAAACACAAAGAAAAACAAATGAAGAAAGAATAAAATAAAGAAAGAAGAAAGAGGTAAAAGCACAAAAACAAAGAAACAATGAAGAGAAAGGAGAAAATAGGACAATTATATTAAAAGAAATATCTTTCAGTTTGAATGAAAAAAGTAAGACATACAGAAAAATAAAAATAAAAAAATGCAAGGAAAACAAAATATAAAAATGAACAAAACGAAAATGAGGTTAACAAGAAAAGAAACATGGCGGAAAAAGGAGTTCGTAGAAAGAATAAAGCAATAAAAATTAATACCATAAAAATAGCAGCAGAGGAAGTTAATAAGTTCGTTTCACAGACCTGGATGAACCACAGATGTATCTAACTAAGCTAATGTTATTAAAAAATTAATAAGCACTTTGCACTATTTAACAAATTTCGTTTTGCTAACCCTAATTATTTGGTCATCTTTCTCTACCCTATATTTGTGGTCATACGGTGTACTAAACTCTGGTCAATAAATATTGAATTGAAAGAAGACGATCATAGAAATCAGAAGAAAACAAGAACGAGGCTTAATTCAGCTTAAATTACATCACAGATAAGATGATAAAGACGATTACATTCGTTCTCAAAGAAATCTTTGATTAAAATTTCGAAAAGATTTAGATGCGAATGAAACAAGTCGAAAGATAGAAAAATAGAAAACCTGACAGCAAAAGCGTGACAAAAAGAACAATGAAGGTAGCTCTTCCTTCACTCTCTCAGATAATCAAAAGTCGCTGGGAAATACTACATCTCAAACCGAGACTAAAAACTTTGGGAAACCCGGCTTTCTAGCATATCGTGGACCTAAAATCTTAAGGAAATTATACGTAGTTACCAAATTTCAGACGATAACGTAACCCGTAATAGACCAATAATAAAAACAATAGGATTTTCACATCCATGTAACAACAAAAGGAAACTATGTTGTAACCACATTAGACATACCAATTCGTTCACTAGCTCAGTCACTTAACTCTACTTTCAAAATCTACCCGCAACTCTAACTCTAGAAATTATGATATAATTTACTTATTAGAATGAACACTATGCCAGAAACAACATGTGAGAAAATCTGAATATCCCTTTCACTACAGAAAGAATAATTATTGGAATCGGATCAAGTCGGCTCCCCACGGAAGATTATTACCTGTCGAACAACATTTCCGTCTAGAAAAACATGATTTTAATAACCATTCAAAATTCGCTACTTTTGAGAAAATAGAAATAGACAAAAAAGATAATCTTAGAAAAATACTAGAGGAAAATCAAGACAAATGGATTTTGCGCCTCAAAACACTTTGTCCAGATGGACTTAACTAGAGATTAAACAGGTAATTAATATATAATCCAATAGATTAACCCCCCACCCACATTTCTTAACCATACTAGACAAACATGCTTGCAGAGGTGTTGAGCTCTCCCGGATACACTTACAAAAATATATACACATACAAACATCATCACCCCCACCCAAAATAAAAGATAACATACATTTAACACAGACATCCCCTTCCCAGCAATCAATAAAGCAAGAGAATTCTGAGACTTGAAAAGGTCGTTGAACCAATACAAGGTCTGACCAAAATTAACGATAAAAAACAAATGAAACTAGAAAGTGAGTGATTCACTCCTGTAGTTCACTGCTACTAACAAGCAGGGATTTCTTTTTCTGATGATGATGGCCATACCGGCCGAAACTAGTCGAGGAACCTTATTTCAATAATAAAACCAAAACAAAATTAATATACAACCCAGTTTTTAACATTTCTTTTATTAAGACAATTCAGATTAAAATAAATCCGTTAATTTTTTGTAACACACACACGCCTCACCCCCAACACACACATACATACACAAACACACACACATATATATATATATTTACAGGGTGTATCAAAAATACTTATAAAACTTTTGGGACGGGTTCTTCATACTAAGTAAGGACAAAATCTCATATGTCAGAAAATCCTTCGTTTTTGAGTTATCAAGTTTAAAGAAAATTAATGGTAGATGGCGTTCTGTTGTCATGTAGACGAGGTTACATTTGTCATTCGTGTATATTTGTGGCTAGGCTTTCTTCTACGTTTAACATGTGTAGTAGTGAGTTAACTGAGAAATCTTCCGTTTAACAATGCCAGGATGTTCATATAGTGAGCAAGCAGATATGATTTTTACATGGTAATTAACATGAGGCTACAGAGCTGTATCAGATTGCGTTTCCAGACCGAAAGCAGCCGAGACATTTAAACTTTGCTGCTGTTTATTGTAACGTTGCTGAGACAGGATCCGTGGCAACACAAGCTATGGTAATAATTATTTTGGGATTCTATCTTGGATTGTACATTTAACAGTAAATACCATAAACTTTGAACTTAATAACTCAAAAACGAAGGATTTGCAAACTTTTATATGAACTTTTGTCCTTGTTTAATGTGAGAACACCCTCGCCAAAATGTGTAAAAATATTTTGATGCACCATATATATATATATATATATATATATATATATATATATATATATATAAATCGATTCTCCCGTCGGGTTCGACGTATGAGGGTCAAGCAGATCAGTTTCCAGGAAACTGACAACGCGACACCGGCACATGAGATTCGATTATAGGTTTCGTGCAGGACCATACACACTTTTGAAGGGCCGAATACAGAGACCTGGTGCACTGCGTGCCACAAAGTCCCCAAACAACCCCCCTCAGGTTTTGAATTAAGAGTTGTCCTTCTTCAAGACCAGTTGTCATCCAAGGCTATAAACCCAGTCTGCCCTGCTATTTAACCCATAGCTGGAGAGAGAAGAATAGGATTCACACCTTTCCCAAGGGTATTAGCACGAAAGTGAATGTAATGGATTCAACCGAATTCGAACTCGGCTCTACGATTCCGATATCCATTACCCCATTTATATATATATATATATATATATATATATATATATATATATATATATATATATATATATATATATATATATATATATTCAAGAAAAAAGAAGTATGATAAGAGAAATTGTAAAAAAGTGTGACGTGTTTTGTTAACTTTCCCACATTGTGATAATAGAAGGTCGACCCAAACTGTCGATGATCTCTTTTCAGGTGAGTAGCACTTTTTAAATGAGATAAATATGAATAAATAAAATAAGCTAGATTATATACCGAAAACACACATTTAAAAAAATATTTTAAATTCTCTGCATCTCTCGTTCTTGCGCATGCGTAGTAAACATAAACTACGATGTCTTAAGTTTCGTTCTTTAGGACTTCTTCGGACTAAGTTGATGTTACATGAAAACTGTTTTTTTTTCACTTCGTCATACTTCTTTTCCATAAAATTTTTCTTTATCTAGAAAAAGAATGATATACCGTTTTTCTATATGCAGTGTTACCACGGTATAATTGGTTTCGAGTTAAGTCATTTTCGAAGATAAGTCGGTTTTTCTTAAATATTATATTGACAAATAAAACTCACTTTACGTCGTTTTATTCGAGTTTACGTCGGCCGTTATAAATATTAGAAACATCAAAACGATAAAATAACAAAAAAAAACCACATTTACATTCATATTTAAATAAATTTTAAAATAATATTATATATATATATATATATATATATATATATATGTTGCAAGTCCTCAGTTTATGTTGTTTCTATTATTCGGCACTGATCTTTGTGAGTTTGTAGTTCCAATCCACAATGCTCAAAGAAGGATGATTTCAGGCTTTACTCGCCCAAAATCTTTTTCCGCCATTGATCATAGGAAGCGGTTGTATACAGCCGACCATTTAAGATGTTAACATATGCCGATAAAACTGAATGTTTCGTCCGTAAATTCTATAATATTGACTCATCTGGAGTATTCCTGTCTAACTTCCCACCTACTATGAGTGATATGTATATAATCCTTTCTATGTGGTTATACCTATATCTAAATTGGATCCCAACAAAGCATGTAAACCTGATAGTATCTCTGTAATAGTCATTAAGAAGTGTACCCCGAACTGGCTCTTGTTCTCTCTAAACTGTATAATAAGTGTCTCGCTGCCTCTTTTTTCCCTGCCTACTGGATGTCCTCATCTGCAGTTTCAGTTTTTAAGAACTCTGATGAACCATCCGATCCTTCCAACTATCGGACAATTAACCGTCTACCTCTTTTTGAATAACTCCTAGACGCTCTAATCAATGTTTCATTGGTTAAGCATCTTATATCATAGGGCCTTTTTTTTTTAAACAAGCAAGATAGCTTTCGTTTCTCCAGGTCTACTGTTGATATACTAACGATAATTACAGAGTCTATCAAACTCTTGATAAGAATGCTGAAGCCGGGACCTAATCTTTGGAAATCTCAAAAACCTTCGGCATAAAGGTCATCTATACAGGATTAACAGTTCCGGTGTCTCCGGACAAATTCTTGAGATGCTCCAATCTTTCCTAACAAATCGCGAAAAGAAAGTAATCTTGAATAAAACTCTTTCAGTTTCTTTCGTACTAATGCAGGAGAAATCACCCACACCACCCCAGTGCTCCATACCTTGTCCTAGTTTGTAATTTTTTCTTTACGATGACATCAGCTCTCAACTTGGTATCTACGCTGATGAAACAATAATTAACTCCAGTCCGATCAGTCTGAGGAGGTCAAAATGGCAACTGTGATCTAAAACGACCAGTAGTCTGTTGTTAAACGGGGCAAAGGATGGCTTGCTTATTTCAACGCATCCAAAATTAAACTACTCTCTATTAATCATTTGAGAGACGTCTCTCTGCCTTCTATCAACATGGCTAATGCTGTCCCCTAAGAGAGTGGCTCGTTGCACCTTCTAGGCTGACAGTAGAAAGACTATATTGAACCCATTGCTAGATCACCTGCTAAGGAATTTGGTAAACTGTGTCATGCTAGACAATTTCTTTCTCCAGAATCTATCTTACATATCTGTAAGTTTACCATTCGTTCATGCTTAGAATATTCCTGCCACACATGGCCCGGTGCTCCTGCTATTTATTGAGAGATCCTTGATAAAATCAAAAGAAGAATCAGCAATATTATTGGTCCTGATCTGACAGCCCGGCTTCATTCTCTTTTCCACCACTGTATGGTTGCCTCCCTTCGCCTTTTCTATAAATACTTTCATGTTCGTATGAACTCTTGACTACGGTGCTAGACTCTTTGAGTTTATCGCAGCACTAGACTGGCAACCAGGCCTCACCAGTTTTCAATTGAATTTGCTAGCTAAAACCGGAAGTTCTATGCTAACTGTTTCTCTTCGCACACTTCTCACCCGTGGAACTCTCTTCTGACTCTATGATTCCAAACCAAGTTTAATCTGCAAAAATTTAAATGCAATGTTGTTGTGGTACGATCCACCTAATATACATAGTGGAGTACCGACCATATAAATATGGTTGGTACCGGGAAGACGGGAGTAAAGGAGGTAACAAGAGATCCAATCCAGAGACTCTGCCCGACTGCGATTAAGTCAACCCATTCTACAGGAACAGTCTTCCCAAGAATATACCAAAACTAACTGTAAATATTGTGTACCTTTTCCTTGTTTCAATACATTTTGTTTACGTACATTTTGTGTTGTATTATTATTATTCCATGCTTATCCAAGCTTCATCAAATGTCAATCGCTATCGAATGACCTCCTGATTACTCTTCTTTTGGTCTTGTTCCTTAGCAATGTTTCTGCTATTAAATCTTATGTTTTAGTGGATTTATTGCCTTGCTTGGGGTGAACTTGATTAAAAAAAATCCCCCGAGTATATCGAGAAAGAGATTAAATAGACTGGGGCGCTCATTTCTTAATGGTGTCTGAAATGTTTCCATATTAGGCTCTTCGACAGACATGTAAGATTCGGTAGATCGACATAGATCCTCTTTTAGTTCGTTGCATTCAGTGGATTCGGAGCTTGGAAGCGGTTTCTAATAGAGCCTAAGAAGAAGGAGTCTCTGTTAATGTAGTAATGCGGCTCTGAGGTATACAGTTTCCTATTAGAAAGGCAAGCAATTTCTTGGAGTTGATTGATGACATATATGCCATCTTTGCATTCAAACTGGATCGCGAGGAGTTGACTTTCATAAAATGAATATAGTGTAGTTAATATAATGTTCATTAATGCTTTTACCATAATGGATCCAATTGAGATACCTCTCTATGTATGAAAGTATTGAGGTCTACCTTTTTGTTTCCATAATGCATTAATGTTTAATAGACCCCACTTTTTGGGGATACATTACTGACTCCAGACGTCATGCATAAAATAGAGAAACTTGTTATTGAATTCAGGAATAATTGAAGCTATTTTCAAAATCTCAGCTTCAATGTCGAATGGTCTTTTATTATTTCTTATTTTTTTTAAATGGTCCGTGCCCGTCTCATTACATCTACGTTTGTAAACGCGCAAGCCATAGAAAGAGATTTAAATAGACTGTGGCTCTCATTTCCTCCTTGTCGTTCGCCCAATGAGGTATGAAATATTTCCTTATTGGGGTCCTATAAGATTCTGTAGATCCATACAGTTCTTCTGTTAAATCGATGCATTCAATGGATTCCGACCTTTGCAAGTGGCTTCTAATAAATGAGAAGAAGTCTCTATTGATGCAGTCATATGCTGCTCTGAGGCCGACAAAGCAGGTTTTTAGTTTCCTATTAAAGAGGCAAGAAATTTCTTGGAGTTGATTGATGACTTTGCCATCTTTGCATCCAAATTGGATCGTGAGGAGTTGACTTTCATAAAATGAAAATAGCCTAGTTAATATAATGTTCATTAATGCTTTTATCATAATTGATCCAGGTGAGATACCTCTCTATGTGTGAAGGTATTGAGGTCTACCTTTCTGTTTCCACAATACATTAATGTATAATAGACCCCAATTTTTAAGGGATGCATTTCTGACTCCAGACCTCATGCAGATAATAGAGAAACTTGTTATTGAATTCAGGAAGAACGTAAGCAAATTTTTAAAGTTTAATGACGAATGGTGCTTTATTAATCCTTAGTTTTCTAATAGCTTTTATTCCTCATCAGTTGGTTCATTATTGTTTATCTTTGGGGCCGGACTTTGTAACGGCTGAATAGTTTGGTTTGTTTTGTTTTACGGCATATCAACCTCAATAGGTTCTTTAATGCTGACAATTTTTTCCTGGTAATATTATTTTTAAAAACCTATTGCTGGTAAAAGTTTTTTTTTCTTCAAAAATTTTATTTCTGGTAATAATTTTTACAAAGTATTTCTGGTATTAAAACCTATTTTTTTTTACATTTTCATAATGCTTTTTACCGCAGTTTCGGGGTTAAATATTTGACCACAGCTGGGACCCTAACAAGTGCCAAAACCCTGGATCAAGGTGGACCTGGGAACACCAGCAATTAAGGTGGTCCCACGCTCCTCGAAACCCCTAAAAGAGAGGCCTTGCTGTTGAACATAATTTATCGTCATGCCCAGGACGGCGGCTGAATGGATATTGGTAAGTATTTCATTTCTGAGGAAATCTTAAGTTTATTCTGGTCAAGGTTGAAATGCGATTCAAAGTGATTTTACAAACCAGGACATTTTTGGGGGAGGTTTTGATTCTATGATATAACCGTGTTTTTTCGCTTTTCTCGACGTTATAACGTATTGTCTATGAAGTGATACCAAAGATATTATTTGTATATCTTTGTGGTCTTTATTTAGTTGGCGTGGAAACATAATAAAAGTTTTGGAAAAATTTGAATATTTTCGTCTACTTCTGTCTTGTTCTAAATCCCAAAGCCAGTGGAGGTTAATGACCTCAGTAAGAGAATCACCAATATTTGGTCACGGTACCTGATAAAAATTTTATTGCCTCTCCCTCATTGTTTTCCCTCGGCCGAGTTTATCTTTCATTGCGGTCAGATGGCGCCAACTATAAGTGTGTGGGGGGTGGGGATAGGTAGCATGACTGTAAACTATTTTCACTTTGTCTTATCCGTGTGTTAATATAAAGGCGATCGGCGCGAAAAAGTGTATCGATTTCATACTAGCATTCCTTCCCATTTTGTCTTCTAGGAGACTAAAATGAAGTTAATATTTATTCCTGTATTCTTCACGCGCATACCCCTACCCCCCACCCCCGGGCGCACACGCATGCGCACACGCATGCGCACACGCATGCGCACACACAAACATACAAAGATAAGAGCGCAATAATGAAATACTCTTTTCTATCTCCTTCTATTGACATGCGGGTAGTGTGTAACAGTTACAGATTCTGAAAGAGGAATCAGTGTGACGTGTTCGAATATCAACCGTGTACATTTTTTCACTTTCGGACAAATACACCTGGAAAATCTCAATCAGTTATGTGCCATGAGTGATACACGCTTAAGCGATCATGTATCTTTCGATACCTAATTGACGAGGCAGATTTTTTCCCGCAGTAGGTTGCCATTTCTTTCTGCGGTTGACTAGTTGCCATCTAAAGTTGTAGAACCCGGTCTGTCATACTATTTACCTATAGCTAGGGGTAGGAGAGAAGAATGGGATTCATACCATATCCAAGGGTATTAGTACGTAAGTGAATGTAATGGATTCCACTAGAATTTGAACTCGGCTTTCCAATTAATCAATCTGATCCGCTAAAAGGTATGAATCCATTATGATTCCTCCTAATGGACTCTCCTATCCTTTGTAGCTCTTAATAAATGTTATCATTTTACTATTTCTCCTAAACTCTGTCCCGTCATCCATTTAATGAAGTTCATTCTTTTTCTATGTGTTGTGTCCTCTCAGGACGTAGGCTATCATGGCTCTTCACAACTACTTGTCCTCACTAAGTATGCGATGGACTGTTTTCCCCTGCCTTTCTTACCTTCAGTCTATCCTGTGAGTACCAGATTTTCCAAGCCCTCCTTCCTCATTATATACCCTAGAAATTTCAACTGTCTCTTCTTGATGTTAAGTAGAAGTTTATTTTTCCCCATCTTCTCTAAAACTTCGTTGTTGCTTACATTTTCAGTCCATGGTATCTTCAACATTCTTCTGTAGAACGACATTTTTGTGGCTTCGTCATCTTTGAGGAGATTGTCCAGCACTCACTACCACAGATATCACGTCACAATTTGGTACTCTTTTCCTTGTGTCTAGCAAAGTTTTTTCAATTTCTTAGTACTCTGCTTAAACAGTCTAGGTGAAAGAAAACACCGAATTCAACACGAGACTGAAAAAGGATGCGGGCCGTCAAGCTATCTTTCCATAGACATACAACTGTTGCTATGGTTGCAGGAGATATGATGCCCATCTGCTCGTAATGCGTGGCGAAACAGAAAAAGGTGGGTGGGGAAGAAGGTAGGATGAGGGATAGACAGTATGAGAGTGGGTGATAGAGAAAAAAATTCTTTCTGTATCAGCAAACACTCATATCCCCATTTTCTGAAAATTCCTGCTAATTTTTTGGCTATAAAATTATGTACCATTTATGTAACCGCTTATTCCATCTATTCACATTTCTTTTGCTACGTTCCACTTTCCTTTTTGTCGTTTTCTCAATTCTATGACGTTACTTACGTTTGTGTGAACTTTTAAAGAAGTTCTCGTGCCATATCTCCTTTTCTTCGAAAAACAGAACATCTATCTATCTATCTATCTATCTATCTATCCCTTTCTGTTCATAACTATCTATCTCAATCTGTTCCTATCTATCTATCTATCTATCTATCTATCTATCTATCTATCTATCTATCTATCTATCTGTTTGTCTGTTTGTCTATCATACTTTGTCATATTTATCTATCTCTTATGTTCTTCATATCTATCTATCTATCTATCTATCTATCTATCTATCTATCTATCTATCTATCTATCTATCTATCTATCTATCTATCTATCTATCCCTTTCTGTTCATAACTATCTATCTCAGTCTGTTCCTATCTATCTATCTATCTATCTATCTATCTATCTATCTATCTATCTCCTTCTGTCCATATCTATCTATCTATCTATCTATCTATCTATCTATCTATCTATCTGTTTGTCTATCATACTGGTCATATTTATCTATCTCTTATGTTGTTCATATCTATCTATCTATCTATCTATCTATCTATCTATCTATCTATCTATCTATCTGTTTGTCTGTTTGTCTGTCTATCATACTGGTCATATTTATCTATCTCTTATGTTGTTCATATCTATCTATCTATCTATCTATCTATCTATCTGTTTGTCTGTTTGTCTGTCTATCATACTGGTCATATTTATCTATCTCTTATGTTGTTCATATCTATCTATCTATCTATCTATCTATCTATCTATCTATCTATCTATCTATCTGTTTGTCTGTTCGTCTGTCTATCATACTGGTCATATTTATCTATCTCTTATGTTGTTCATATCTATCTATCTATCTATCTATCTATCTATCTATCTATCTGTTTGTCTGTTCGTCTGTCTATCATACTGGTCATATTTATCTATCTCTTATGTTGTTCATATCTATCTATCTATCTATCTATCTATCTATCTATCTATCTATCTATCTATCTATCTGTTTGTCTGTTTGTCTGTCTATCATACTGGTCATATTTATCTATCTCTTATGTTGTTCATATCTATCTATCTATCTATCTATCTATCTATCTATCTATCTATCTATCTATCTGTTTGTCTGTTCGTCTGTCTATCATACTGGTCATATTTATCTATCTCTTATGTTGTTCATATCTATCTATCTATCTATCTATCTATCTATCTATCTATCTATCTATCTATCTATCTATGTCTCTTATACCATCAAACTGTGAATGGGGATGTCCGATTATAGCTTAGTCCAGCCTGTAGTTCCCGTGCCTGGCTGGTGCGGACAGACACGCAAACCCAATGTGTATTCTGTATTTATGAAGTCGGGGAACAGAGGCACGTTTTAACCTTAGGAATTCAAGTTGAAATTGGAAAACAATTGAAAAACAACTCAGGAAATACAAATAGTAACAAAAAAGCGAAGTCAAAAAAGCGAAAAAAAGATTCGTGACAATGTACAAAATGAGATGACATTGAAAGTTACATAGATAACAGGTGTCGAGTGTGTACGAGATTTTATAAAAGAAGATGAAGACAATAATAAAGAAAGTGATGAGAACATTTAAAAAAAAGTGAAAAGAAAGATAAAGTATTGACTGGAAGACGAACTGATGAGATAGCTACATAGCTATCTAGATAGATATGAAGAGACTGTGATAGATAGATAGATAGATAGATAGATAGATAGATAGATAGATAGATAGATAGATAGATAATGAGCATAACGCTATATATGAGACTTAACTGAAATAGATAGATAGATAGATAGATAGATAGATAGATAGATAGATAGATAATGAGCATAACGCTATATATGAGACTTAACTGAAATAGATAGATAGATAGATAGATAGATAGATAGATAGATAGATAGATAGATAGGCAGGCAGGCAGGCAGGCAGGCAGGCAGGCAGGCAGGCACCTCGAGGTGGTGTAATGGTTAGCAAGCTTATCTGGCTAGAACAATTACGATTGAGTAGTGAGTTCGATCCTCACTGGGTGCCCCATACTTTCGGCCTTGTGCCACATCTAAGCTACGCTTCGAAAATCACTAGATAGATAGATAGATAGAATATAGAGCAGAATGCTATATATGAGAATCAACCGAAATAGGTAGGTAGATTGCTAGCTAAATAGATAGCTATGAAGAGACTGCGACAGATAGATAGATAAATGTTAAGAGTTAATAAAAACAGTAAGAAATATGAATCAACAAAAAGAAGAGATAGAGAAACAGTAAACGAAAGTAGGCGATTTTGAGGAAGTTTTCACGAGAACAGGAAGAAAGAAACAGGAAGTCAAAACGAGAGAGGATGACAGTGACGTTTTATAGAGAAACATGAAGGAAGGAAGAATGTGAGAAAAAGAAAAAAATGGAGCCGGTGTTGGAGAATATTTATTGAGATCACATGAACAAAGTATGAGGCCGAGTCTGAGGAGAAAAAGAGACGGTCCGTCGGGAAAAGGTAGAAAGAGGAATGAAAAGATCCACGATCAAAAAGAAAAAGAGGAAGAGGAGAAATCGGTCGATTTTTGTGGAAATGTCGATGTGGGACTGGTGGCCACTGTAGTGTCTGGGTCGGACACGGCCCAGGACGGAAATAGAAACTAGAAAGATCGATAATCGTGCTATCGATTTTTCAGTTCTATTTATTACTTGACGTTAAAACATATGCAGAAATATGACGACAAGGTGGAACGATAGAATGGCTAAACAGCAGTGAGTGTGTGCAATGAACAGATTCTTGACCTTTTAGCCCGTGCATATTGACCTCTGATAAGTAAGGACAAAACTATGGAGAGTAAGGAGTGGAGAAATCAAATGGATGATAAACTGGGACTCCGTGAGAGAGGGGAGAAATGTAAACGAAAATGAGAGAATAAAATAGAAAAACGTGTGTAAAGTGAGAGCGAAGATGAATAAGAGGAAGGAAGAAGATTTTAGAAGGGAACGGAAAAATGAAAATAAAGGAAAGTAAGGTACAAGGCCAGGAGGAGGTAAAAAAAGAAAATGAATGAAAAATGTAAAAAGTAGGTAAGTTCCACTCAAGGAGAAAGTACCAGTGAGACAGCTTATTCCCCAGAACTGTTGTATTGTGGAACAGACTCATGGGAAGATGTTTCCCTGTTCCTGCCAATCTTTTCTTTTACCAATATAGTATCAACTGTTATCTCTTTTTTTAAGCATTTCACCCCAAGAAAGACGAGAGTGCTATTAGCACGCATGGGGTTACGGAGAGTGAAAGTATGAGTAAAGAGGAGTTTTTGAGGAAAGGATAAAGGGAAGGAAGATCAAGGCATCAAAAATGTCGATTGATATTACATTAAAATTTTTGAAGATTATATTTATCAGGGAAGCAAGTAAGAGGAAGGGAGTTCCACTGTCAGGAAGTGCAAAAGAAGCTACATATCATCATAATATGCACTTCTAACTCCTTCTATGTACTCCATCGCAACAACTTATTAATACACTATCTTAAATGCCTCTTGGGTCTTCTACTGTGTGAAAAAAGTAACTAAAAAGCGTGAAGTGAAAGAAAATTAAAATTAAAGAATAAACCTGGATAAATAAAGAAAAAAAGTAGAAAACAATAATATAAAAAGTAGACAATGAGGATCGAACTCAGTTCCTTGAGCCTACTTTGTTCTTAATTTTCATCAATGACCTTCCTGATATCATCAGTTCTCAAAATGGTATCTATGCTGATGACACAACTATTTTATCCTGCCTTAATAGTAAGTCTGGTCGATAATAGTAACTTTGTTCGATAGTAAGTTAATAGTAACTTTGTTCGATAACGTCATATTAGCAGCTGGTCTCATAAATTAAATAAAATCTGTTGTTAACAGGGGCAACAAATGGATTGTTAATTTTAACGCCTTCAAAACGAAACTGCCCATTTTAATCGTATCAGAAACCTATTTTTACCTTCCATTAGCATGGCTGATGCTAACCTCCAGGAGAATGGTTCATTGATCCTTCTTGAGGGAAAATTTTCCACTAACATGAAATGGAAAGATTATATTGAATCAACTGCTACGTCTTCTGCTAGGAAAGATGGTTAACTGTGTCGTGTGAGACAATTTCTTTCCCGCCGGAATTTATTTTACATATTTATTACTCTACAATTCGTCCTTGCTTTGAATATTGCTGCCAAAACCGTTCTGGTGCTATTGTTATATATTTAGACATTATTGATAAAATCCAAAGTAGAATTTGCAATGTTGTTGTCCCAAACTTGGCATCTCGGCTTCACTCACTTTCCCACCACTGAAATTTAGCTTCCCTGTGCCTTTTCTATAAATACTTTCATGGTAACTATTCTGATGAAATTTTCTCTTTGATATCTAGCCTTTATTAATTTAGGCGCCGTATAAGATTGGCGACAAGGTCTTATCATTTTATAGTTTAAATGGCTAGATGCAACCGTAAGTTCTATGCGAATAGATTCTTCTTTCTTGTAGAACTTTCTGTCGGCTTGTTTCCCAGCCAACTTTAATCATCAATCGTTATTTTCTACCTTCTTAATTCCTGTTCTTTTATTGTTCTTTCTCCTTAGCGTTTTTTTCTCGCATTCTCTAACACGCAGTAAAACCTTGCGTTTTAGTGGCTTGCTTGGGGTGAAATGATTAAAATAAATTCTGGGGCAATGTTCTCTTGTTAACTGTGGTGATTGATTAATGGATGCAAATGGTGAAAATGGAATCATTGATCTGAGTTTAATGTCAAGAAAGAGACGGTGTTTTCCGATTCGCACTAACGCCCGTGGAAAAGGTAAGAATTCTACCCATCAGCTTAAATAAACAAAGCAGATTTAACTTTCTAACATTAGTTTAAAAAAAAATAACGAAGAGGAACGCACACGAATCAGCGAGAAACCAATTAACTATTCTTCCTAAGCATGATCATGTTAGTGTATTAGATAATTACAAAAGTTTATGCCCAATTAGAAAATTGAAAATAAAATGTTACATATTTGCAAGAAGACATTTATTAATCAAGTAGATAGTCTCCTTTGTTTTTAAGAAGGGTCTACCTTCGATCTACAAGCTTCTTGATGCCATTTTCGTTTTTGATGGAAGAATGTTGTGAGGTAGTTTTCGACTGTCTGTATAGAGATCAATTTTTTGTCATTTAAATTTAGAGACGGGGACAAAGGAAAAAAACGAAGGAGCCATGTTAGAAGAATCCGGTAGTTGCTGGAGGGTTTGCAATTTCAATTCTTTAAGCTTCTGCAAGGTCTGTCTTGCAACTTGAGGTCATACGTTGTCGTGGTGGAAAATGACACTTTTTCGATTTACCAAAAATCGATTGTTTTTCTTGAACTACAAGTATCTTCAAATGGCGAAAGTCAGATGAGATATCCATTCACAAACTCTTAGCAATTTCTTCCTTCGAAATTTTCGGTTTATTCTCCAGGAGCGCGGTTGATCGTTTAGGTTAAATTCATCGTGACAAAATCTGCCAAACGGCTTATTGACCTCCCGAAGAGTTGTTGCACGATCCAAATAAACTTTCCGGTTTGTTTTGTCAAAGTTTTCAACGCTTACTCCTTTCCGAAATTCACAGTGCATAATATGACGAAAGCGTAACTTTTCATCCTCCATCTTTAAGGCATTCGATTGTAGACAAAACGTCGACATTCAACAAAGCCTGACTCGCAAATGACTGATACGAGTTTTCAATTTAGAACACACTAGATATCAGTACCGAAAACAAACACCAATGTCAAGCTGCGGTCATTTTAAATTAACAATGAAAATTGAGCACGAACTTTTGCAATGTTCTGATAGATATAAAAGAAAAAGCAATTTTCCGCAAGTCATGATATCTTACGTCCTTTAAGGACATGGAAGGGTTTCTTGCTAGCAACCAATCTTCATCAAACGTTCAGTTATTTACCAATGCTGTATCAGGAACAGAGTCACAAAAGCAGCATAAACAATTTTGCTAAAACACGTCAACAAATATGGCCTACGAAATATTTAGAAACTTTTCCTCACTCTGTTATTGATTTATTGATTTATTTTGTTTCACGGCATATTAACTTCAATGGGTTATTTAATGCCGACAAGATTTTTAGGATAAGTTTCTATGAATAGAATATATATTCTTTGTAAGATATCGGTTTGTAGATCAGGTTTCATTGACGTAGTTTTGTAAAGAGGGTTTTTGTCGAGAGTCAAATGTATTACTAGTAATGTTTTTTCAAAAATTTATTACTGGTATTTTTACTATAAAACTGTTTTTATACTTTCATAGTTTTTTGAATTCAATTTAGAGGTTCATTATTTGCCCATAGCTGGGACCCTAACAGGTGCTACCACATCGGGTCTGGGTGGACCTGGGAACAACAGCAATTAAAAGGTGATTCCACGCAATTCAAAACCTCCTGATCAGAGGCCTTGGTCCCGGTTTTAGTTTATCATCATACTCAGGACATATTACCAGGAGTATAAAAAATTTGAATTTTATGTGTTCCTACTTAATTTGTACCCACATATTTGTACCCTCTTATGGTACTACATTGGCATGGTGTCAGAATAGACTTACCATATTTGTAGGCGTATAAAAGGCATGATTTACAGGTGTATTTGCTCACTGGAACTCAATTCAAATCTCATACTCTCGTATCCGTAACAGACGAGCCTGACTGGTTATTTAAATGTGCCTGATTTGCCAGAATATATATATATATATATATATATATATATATATATATATATATATATATATATATATATATATAAAAACGTTTATAGTAAAGCGTTGTTTACCAACCTGTTTTCGAAAAAAATATATAGTCATCCTATATGCCAGGAAATACTGGAAAATCTCCTCGAAAATGAAGAGAATACTTGAAGCAACAGAAATAGGGTTCTACAAAAGAATGCTAAGAGTACTCTGGATAGAACATATGAATAATGAGGAAGTTGTAAGGATAATGGAGACAAAAAACACACGTAGACTTAGAATCAGAAAGAGTTTATTTCTAGGGCATATAATGAGAAAAGAGAGCTTGGAGATTTTGTCACGCACGTGGCATATAGAAGGAAAAAGGGAGAGATGGAAGCACAGATTGGCCTACCTAACAAGCTTGTGTAAATGTTTGGCAAAAGATTGAGTGGGAGGGTGCTTATAAAATGACCTAACTAAATGCTACAATGATAGGAAGTTGTACAAAGTTATTATCATCCACTTCCTGAAGGGACACGGTGTATAGAAGAAGAAGAATGATGGGGGGAAGAAGAGGAGGAAAAGAAGAAGAATAGGAGGAGGAGGAGGAGGGGGAGGAGGAGGAGGAGGAGGAGATGGAAAGGAAGAAGAAGATTGTTTGTGGCCTAAATTATTCCCTGACTATCACATCACTAAATGTCATATTATAGTGACTGCATGACATATTAAACTAGTTTGTGTAAATGTCTACTGTTTTGTTTGTTTGTTTAACTCCTTATGGGTCATTTAATGCTGAAATTTAATTTTCTTGGGAGTTTTGATGTAATAAAAATATTTCACTTTGTTTTCAGAATTAAATACATCTTAGCTTTTGTATATATATATATGTTTGTATATATACATATACATGTTTGTTTGAACATAATTTAGTAGAGGCGATGATTTCTTGGGAGTTTTGATGTAATAAAAATATTTCACTCTGTTTTCAGAATTAAATACATTTTAGCTTTTGTTTATATATATATATATGTTTGTGTATATACATATACATGTTTGTTTGAACATAATTTAGTAGAGGCTTTTCTTGGGAGTTTTGATGTAATAAAAATATTTCCTCTGTTTTCATTAAATACATATATTTTGTATATATATATATATATATATATATATATATATATATATATATATATATATGTTTGTATATACATATACATGTTTGTTTGAACATAATTTAGTAGAGGCGGTGATTTCTTGGGAGTTTTGATGTAATAAAAATATTTCACTCTGTTTTCAGAATTAAATACATGTTAGCTTTTGTATATATATATATATATATATATATATATATATATATATATGTTTGTGTATATACATATACATGTTTGTTTGAACATAATTTAGTAGAGGCGGTGATTTGTCTTATATTGTATTAGGTTGGTGCAAAATACTGACGTAATAATGTCGTTTTTTGACGTATTTTTTAACGTCAAAAACGACATTATTACGTCATTATTTTTGCACCAACCTAATAGAAGTTATTTTTTGGAATGCAGTTTGATTTACGAAATTGTAGAATATTATATGGATTAATGCCATAAATGTGTTCTATTATGTTGGTTGTTTCGTTGGTTGACTTTGTTTAGCGGAATATCAACCTTAATGACGATATCTAATTATTTTGAAAGCAATCATATGCCTTCAACTGCAGATAAAATGTACATTTTTCTATAAAATGTATTCTTGGTCATTCTTTTATAAGTATTGTTGTATATTTATATATTTTTTTATTATTTAAATTGTATTGCTGGTATTTTTATACATTCAGAGTGTTTTGTTTTGACTTGGGGATTCGCCATTGTCCGTAGCTGGGACCCTAACACGTTTTACCACCCGGGTCATTGTGGACCTGGGAACAACAGCACTTAAAGGATGTTTCCACGTTCCTCAAACCTACTGACCAGAAGCCTTTCTCTCAGGTGTAGATTATTGCTATAGTGTTATATAGGAAGAAATTGTCACTGCCGAGACTGTATGTTGAACGTAGATTGCCAGAGAGCAGACTCAGACGATCCAATTATTGAATTAAGTGGATCACGTGATCATGGGAGAAACAGCAATTAAGAGGTAGTTCCACGCGCCTCAAAACCTCCGATCTCTCGATCAGAAGTCTTGCTGACGAGTGTAGTTTATCCTCGTCCCCAGTGCTAGTAAATATAAAAGAGCGTATGCCAAATCCAACTTCATAATACTTTCCTAGTCTCGTTATCGTTTGGAGTCATCCAAGGTAAGTGATTTATGATTTCACCAAAGAATTGTCTGATAAAACCTCGATGCCAAGGCGTTACAATATCTGGTAAACCTCGGTTATAAATCCTGCAACCCATGAAGCTGCCAAAATAAGAAGCGCCGAACATGTACGCAACGATGTTTTAGAGAAAAGTGGAAACCAAAAGAAAACTTATCATCAGGAAGAGACATTTAAAATTTCTGTTTCACATAATAAGGAAGGAGGGGGGTTAACATGACAGACTAAAGTCAGGAAGGATAGAGGAAAACAATGCATAACATGCTTGGCGATATTGAGAAAATGGATGGTGGATGTTAGGAAAGGTGATATTGGTAAAAATAACAGAATTCCTATTCTCCCAAACCAACATACACAACTGTATCAGGAAATCAAAAGAAAATGGTTGAATCCGTCAACACAAGAATAAAAACAATATTTCTCCACGTGAAGGTAATTGGCGTAATTTTCTTTTGACAATATGAATATAATAGCGATTTCTCAATTATTCTGGTTGTTAAGGACATTGTATTTTGTTGTTAATAGTTACTTTGTTTTCAATAAATTCATTTCTTTTTTTTGCCTTGAAAAACGCATCGGCTAATAATACAGTTTTCCTATTGTCTTTTACCTTTACACACACACATATACACACGCACCCACCCACCATATATATATATATATATATATATATATATATATATATATATATATAGAGAGAGAGAGAGAGAGAGAGAGAGAGATAGATAGATAGATAGATAGATAGATAGATAGATAGATAGGTAGATAGATAGATAGATAGATAGGACCAGAAAGAGATAGATAGGTAGATAGATTGATATATAGATAGATAGATAGGACCAGAGATAGATAGATAGATCGATAGATAGGATCAGAAAACGATAGATAGGTAGATATATATATATAAATATAGATAGATAGGACCAGAAAGAGGTAAATAGGTAGATAGATTATATATATATATATATATATATATATATATATATATAGAGAGAGAGAGAGAGAGAGAGAAAGAAATGCGGAGAGATAATGAGGTAAATAGATATGACCAGAATTAGATAGATAGATAGATAGATAGATAGATAGATAGATAGATAGATAGATTTAACAGACTGCTGTGAGCAGAAATACAAATATAAAAAAAATTAGTGAACTCGTTAAATAATACAACTGTGCTACGTAATGGTTAGAGACGAAAACACTATATTCATATAAAGGTTTTCAGAGAGATATACACATACAATCGGGCTGATTGATAAACAAAACCTTTTTGCCTCTGTTTTTTTCTATTTCCACTCTTCTCCCATCTTACCCAGTAGATAAAATGCAGCCGCTAATAGAACCGAACATTCGGCAGATTTTTTCATTTCATCTCCCACGCTTCATTTTTAGGTCTGGAAAACAGCCCAACCCAAGCACCTTTTGACCTTTTAAGCCATTTACAAGTAAGCAAGCTATTTTCGGCCAACTTCAAACTGTTTCTTACCTTTTACTTCCGGTTGATGTCAATATGCCGAGATTTTATCTTTGTTAGAATATAGATATTTGATGGCTGCCATTAATTTAAATAATACCTACAATAGAAATCTACTACTGAATACTGTTTCAGTCTGTCGACCTAGCTCTTATTTATCTTTAACTTTCTCTATTTCTTCCCGTTTTCTCGCTCTCTAATCAACAAATTAATCCATATAATAATTATCCACGTGTATTTTTTTTATATATTTCCAGCCCCATCCGTAATCTGAAGAGAGGTAAATCAAAAGTTAGTAAATTTATGCTTGATTATTTCCCTTAGTCGTTTCAATAATCTATACAAAGAAATTATTTATGTGCATATAGACAACATTAGTTTCCGAGAAAAATGAACCGTTTAACTAATCAGCTCCTTTACTCCTACATTTCTTAGATTGTAATCTTATTTGTTCAAGCCGTACATACGAGGTACTCAGATAACTTTCTCTGATCTTGCTACATCTTGGTCTTGAAATAGGTTTTGTGGTTGCAATCTTTGTTGTTCTGCTACTAATCATTTTCTTCCGACAGATATTTCCAATTCCCTGTTATTTTAAGCGCATAAAATGATTAAAAAATGAAACGATATTGAAGAAAAGGCGATTTATATAATACCAGGATTAATCAAAGAATCATAGGCGTTTAGAACATAAAGGGAACGGATTAATTAAACGCTTCGTCGACCATTATTTTAGTTGTTTATTTTTATCTTTGCTTTATTAAATCTCAATAAATTTCAAGATTTCTTTTGTTTCATTGCACCTTACTATTAAAACTGACGGCACGTCTACACTATTAATATAAGTACAGTCAATATATAATTAGAAAATGATGAAGTTTACAAATTCTCAAATGTTTTCCGCTACTGCAAGTTTTATGTGTGAACCGCAATTACCAGATAGCATTACTTTTTTATATTTATTTTGTTTTTGCTCCGTTTATTCTTTTTATATTTTACATTAAGCATTGTTGTTTTAACCTACACATTGGCCAGGGATTCATGCCCTGATGAGGATCTGTGTTACACCATAACTTTATCGTCAACGCGTAACAACTAAAACCGTATCTTGTCAGTCCACGCTACACGTTGGTGAGCCACCAGGGTCGAATTAGTTATATCATGAGCCCAGATGAAGAACTATGTCTATTGTTGGAGTGTTAGCAGGGACATTTGGGTGGTTTTCCTGTTTCCATATCTCAGGGAATTTAAATAAAACTGAATTCAGCTGTTTAATATATCCCCGGATTTTTCATTCACTCATTTTTTAAAAAGCTTATCAACATTTTGTAGATTATGTATAGCAGGAATATATTTTAGATTCTAAGAATAATTCTTGTAATTTTTCAAGCGAATATTACCTTAACATTTTTTTAGCACTATTTAATCCATAGCCGGGAGAGGATACAGATTCAGTTACAACTGCATAGTGAATTCAATCCTCACTGGGTACCCTATACTTTCGCTGTTGTGTCACGTTCTCAGCTATTCCTAGAAAACCACCATTACGAATATGTGACTGGTACTTCCTATATTTGGTTGTAATTTGCCTTTTGTCTGTTACTGTAGAAAGTTCTCGACAGGTGAAGATCATTAAGAGCAAGTGATCGTCCACTGAGCTCTTCTCTCCAGTCAGCCTCTCAGTGTCTATTTTCGATCCATACGTGACATTGTAGACATCTGCTACCCAATATCATACTCCATTGGAACTCTGACCATTCACCTTACCAGATATCAGAACACAACCGATATAGATCAGGTCGTTTCCAGGACATTAACGTAAGATGGCATCACCGACTGTTACCTACATGTACTGATACACCGTGAATTTTGGAACGTCAGTGTATAACTTTAGTGTATTTTTGCCTTAACGAATTGGCACGTCGATTTAGATAGAAAGTGATTTTGGCACGAACCCATTTGACGATAAACGATTTGGCCCGAGTAGTATTTTTATTTTGGAAATTTGGAAAACTGGTTTGCTGTCCATGAATTGGCTGCATATTTGAATGAGGATGTTTTTAATTTTAGATATAATTTTTGCCAAACACTTGCTCTGATAATGACCCCTGAGCTTAATTTTAAATTAGTTTCGGGAGACAGATAAAAAAGAAAAAACCAAAACGAATTGATAAAGTTGGAAATTATAAGTTTTATTGTAGCAAACTTCCGAAATGGATTAGCTTATTCCAACCTTGAAAATCAGCTTTAGAAATTATATTGTGTTGTCTGGAAAGTTCATGCCTATTTTTAAGGGAAATGAAAACAGAAAACAAAATTATGCCATTAGATATTTATTCAACTAAATATGAACCTTTTGTTGCACAACTTTACTCCATTTTTCCTTTCACTTAAAGATTCCATCTTCCCAGAATTTCGGTTGGTTTCTCGACAAAAAACCCATTATGGTGTTTTTTTTTTTTTTTTTTTTTTTTTTTACCATTGAGCTTATTTTGCAGGGACATGAATAAATGGGGATCCAAAGGAGCAATGTCTGTTTAATATAGCGGGTGGGGTAACACATTCCAACCAAGCTGCAACAATTTTGCCGGGTGGCCAAATAAACGATTCTTGGTGTTTTTTTCTGGAACTGCTGCCTTTAATTCGTACAGTTGTGAGTAGTACAGTTCAGAATCAATTGACTAGTTACATGGCAGAAAGTCATAATAAAGAATTTCTTTCCAATCCCACCAGATGCACAGCATGGATTTCTTAGGGTGAAAACCTGCTTTTGAAGTGGCTAAAGTTGATTCATATCGATTACCCCTGGATCTATTTCGCTGAATATTGTTGTAAACGAACTATTTCTCATCACTCGTCACAATTTGCTTGAAAAGGGTGCATTTTCATTGCGTTTATACAGTAAATCACAAATGAAATCTGATCTGAAAGATTAAAGCAACTTTAAAACTGTCAGCTTGAGCACCTTCACCGTCCACAGCACATCTCTTTTTGGTTGCTTGAGAGGTATGTTTTGTCCTTACAGAGAAAAAAAGCGTCAAGTGTTTTAAATGCACCTTATAATCTTCCATTTTCATAGGAATGCAAAATTGACACAAATTAAGTAATTTTAAATTTTCTTTCTTAAGAGATAGTTTGAAGTGTGCTCTAATTGGAAATGTAAGCATATTATATCAGTCGATAAATTTGACGAGTTCAAACATGTTGGAACATGAACGACTAAAAATCGACATGAACTTTCCCGACAACCCAATAGCTTTTAACTGAGTTGCAATTTCGAAAATTAGCTCCAGTAAAAAAGTAGTGTGATTATTTCACACAGGAAACTTTATCTTTTTCTTAGTCTGGTACAAAGATAATTTAGTTGAGCACTCACATGGATTAAACATATCAGGACATCTACTTTGCTATAAATGTTTGTATGAAATGTATTCAAACCGTATACAAAGTATACAACGAATATAATCATTTAAAATGTTTACTACAGAAAGTTAAAATTATTTTGTTTCATCTGTTTGAATTAGTGAAACTAATTAATATTAATCAGTGTGTAATAATGAACTACTTATGTAGTTACGTTTATTGTTTTAACTTTTCTTTTTACTGTTTTGTGAGATCCATTCATTATTCCCTTTCTGGAAAGAAAAATTAAAAATTTCGTCTATTGAATGGATCAGGAATAAGACAAATCTTTCGTTTTTACTGCAATATTTCGACCCGTCATAGTAAACTTAGGTGCTTGCCTTTAATGAGCGCTGACTAATATATTTAGTCTTCCAAAGCATTTGTTATACAAAAAAAAAAAAAAAAAGCTCAATAACTGGAAGGCATGGAGCCGGAAGGGAGTTCCACAAGTGAGATGTACGAGAAAAGAAACTGTTAGCATTGAACTTACATTTACATCTAACGAACTCAACTATAAATTGATGAGATCTCGACACCAGTCTAGTACAGAACAATTACTATGAAAGTACTTACAGAAAAACATAGAGGCCGTCTAATGGCGGTGGGCAAGTGACTGAAGGCCAAGCCACCAGTTCAGGACCGATAATATTGCTGATTCTTCTTTAGATTTTATCAAGGAGCTCAAGGTAAATAGCAGGGGAACCGGATCATATGTGACAGCATCATTCTAAGCATGGACATATATATATATATATATATATATATATATATATATATATATATATATATTTTTGGTTGGATTGATGTGACTTTTATAACCCTAGGTTTCACGTTTGTTTGTCTGACGATCGCAAAAGCGTGAAACCTAGGGTCACAAACTAACATCAATCCAACCAAATATGTTAGCACTATCTCAGATATATAGCGCTTTCTAATAAGTACCGCGCATATAATATATAAATAATTATATATATATATATATATATATATATATATATATATATATATATATATATATATATTTACACACACACACACACACATATATATATATATATATATATATATATATATATATATATATATATATATATGAATTGGGCACTTTGACCGTCTGTGTTTTTTTTTACATTCGTAAAAAAATAATACGGTAGAATTTACCTTTCATTCTGCCGTGCGCCAATGGCTCTGGGATAGAAACTCCGACTGATTTGGTTGGGTTTTTATCCCGGCTTGAAGCAGTCAGATGTCTAACACTGATGAGCTGTCATACAGCGAAACAGCCTTTATATGTGGCATATATATATATATATATATATATATATATATATATATATATATATATATATATATATATATATATACTATATACGTAATTACACATAATGCAAATACATCCATACAAATATTTTTTTCACGTATGCATACTGTATATACACTGTATGTATTAACTCGCACGCATACTCACCCAGGCTAACAAGAAAAAATAACTGTTAATACCTCATTCTCGAATTACCCCTCTTATAAATCAAAATGTCCCCCACCTGTGGAATTAAATACTTCATACGTAAATGTATTGACTACTCACGTCTTGACGTCATAAAATTAATCATCAGCCGTGAGGATATGTGGTTTCGGAGATTTTCTTCGAACATCGATCTTCTCACAAGGATGTGATAGACTCTACCTTCACCCCTAAAGCAGATAGTGCGTTTATATAACTTCATTTCATCTTTTGTGTTCGTGTGTGTATGTCCTAACTATGATGCCTTCCGGTTTATATGTCGACATTCATACTGACATTATTAGAGGCCCAATTATGTACTTGGAGGATATAAGAAACCTTCTCGGTCAGTCCCCTCCTGCACTAAGCTCTTTTGATTTCTGGTGTTGGTATCCCTTAGGGTGAGTCCAGTACACATTGGGATCACCAGAATTCGACTCCTCTTAGAACAAAGGTTCCTGATTGACATTATATTCGATTCAAACCATCTGGCACGTACACTACATTATATCTTTATGGCCATTTCCTCACATGATTTGGGAACTTGTTCTTATAAAGGATGACTTAAAAACTTAGACTACAGATGCATAAGTTGTTTAGGCAATGTTTCTATCAGGAATTTCTTGCTACTACACTTTCTACTATTCAGATCCCGTCTAGTCGCGCACGTTTTATGAATAATGATATCATTAGGTTAAAAAAAAAATACAAAAAAAACAAACAAAAAAAAACAATGTTTTTATTCATTTTACACCAAGCAAGGCAATAAAGCCACTAAAACTCAAGGACTTACTGAGTGTGAGAGAAGATCAATCTTGACTTGAAAGCAAGAAGTAGGAAGAGAGTTCCACAAGCGATAATTACGGAAGAAGAAAGGTTTAGCATAGAGATTACGGTTCCATTTAGCCATTTCATCTTTAAAATGATAAGACGTTGCCGCTAATCTAGTACTGCGCTAAAATTCATAAAGTCTAGGCACTATCGAGGAAAGTTCATCAGATCAATTACCATGAAAGTATTTATAGAAAAAGAAGCTACGTTAAGTTGTTAAGAAAGTAACTGACGCCGAGATGCCAGATCATGACCAATAACAATGCATATACTTCTTTTTATTTTATCACTTATAGATAAGGCTGGAGTCTCTATCGCTGATCTTTTCCTACCTATGCTACATAACTTGAGAGCTCGTCTTTCATGAACATCGCTTTAGACATTATCTGAACAAAACTTTTCTAGATAAGGATGAGTTGTCACTTCTAATCTTTTTGCCGCTAGCATTACACACACTAGGGGTGGATATCATGTACAATGCTTTAATCAATAGGTTAAGGTTATATAATCTAAACTGTCAAACACATTATACAACTTGTATGTTCCCCTTGCATTAATAATAATTTTGCCATTCGCTAAAGAAAGCTATCATAATTGTGCCAAATTTACCAGTAAATCACAGTATGAACTTAGGAGCCCGTCGTTCATGAACAATGCTTTTACTATTAGGCATCATAAGCTATTAAATATCTTTTAGTGCTCTCATGCCAAATCATTTTCTACTCACATTTTGTTTTGGGGACTGTTTTTAACACTTCACCCCAAGGCGATAATACCAGTAAAATACAAGCGGTTACTGGGAGTGGAAGAGAATTAGCAGATTTAATGAGCAGAAAGGACAATAAAAAAAAAAAAACAGGTTTGAGGAAAACAGAAAATGGTTACACTTACAATACTTTAGCAACGGGGATGAGATAAAACTGTTGTAATTGAGTTATCAAAAACAACAGTAAAAAACCGGAATTGGTTTATCAACAAGGGAAACTTAATGTAAAATAGAAACTAATAGAGAGAACGTTTAGCTATTTTCAGCAAAAGCTACTGCTGCTACTGCTACTCCTCTTGATGTAGGAATATTTTATGTCTTTCGTCCAACGGCTGAGTTTAAACTTATTGGGAAATATTCTCCCTCATATATCAAGTCCTTATGCGTCATTTAATGCCGAAATTTTTGTCAAAAATGTATTGCTGGAAATTTTTTTATCTTCTTTTTTTTAACATGAAAATGTTTTCAAATATACTTTTATATTTTCATGTTTTGACCCCAGGTTGGACGTTTATAGATATATACTTTCTTGATCATAAAATGGATTGTCGGTAATTTTATATAAAAACGTATGTTCATATTTTGTAGTGTTGCAATGATTGTCATTTTGCTATAAAAATGTATTGGCGGCCATTTTATTATAAAAAATGTATTGTTGATTTTTGTTTGTGGGAGTTCACTATGCGCTCATAGCAGGGACCATAACAGGAGCTACCACCCCAGGTCAGGGTGAACATGTTAACAACAGCAATTTAAAGGTGGTGCCACGCTCCTCAACCACCCCCCCAATGAAGCCTTGCTGTCGGCTGTAGTTTAATGTCAGACCCAGGACAAACCCAACAAGGTTGACATGTGGTATAATTAACCATTACTACTAATTAACTACGTTTGTTAATTGATTTGTTCTTCTGCTTCAGTTAAATGATCCCAGAACAACAGTAAGAATGGTCTTTATGCTATGAATAAGAGATGAGGTATTACATGCGTGCGTGTGTGTGTTTGTGTGCTTTGCGTGCGGGTGTGATTGTGTGTTTGTGCAAACCTTCCCACTTCACTTTTTAGAAAACTAGAAACTGAATTACACATGACATCCGACCTTCAGCTGGAAAATGTACACACCTAATTTTTTTTTCGTTCAAATTAACGCCGTAAATGTTAACATTGATGAAAACATCCATTTTAGCTATCATTTTGAAAGCCCGAAGACATTAAAAGATGAGCCACGTCCTGTTAGGTAACGTTTTTTTGGGGAAAAGCACTGAGTAACCTTCTTAATCGAAGGGATTTTCCCAACAGAAAAAAGTTACTAACTTAATCACCCTCTTTTTTTTCTAGACGAGATTTTTTTATCGCATGTCTGGTCTGAGGATTAAAAGGTTTAAATTGAAGTCTTTTCTGTAAACAAAAAACAAAAGATAAAGGCAGTGTCAAGACGATAAAGGTTTTGTTCAAAATCTCTTACCAGATGCGAAGTTTTGAAAAAAGAAAGCCAGCGCCCCCATTTGTGGCGTATTTAATCCTAGTTAGAGTTACTAAATCAGGCATTTATTATCAGTTTATTCCGCAACAAATGCGTATTGGTCGGCATTTGTTCTTGATTTAGGCATTTTTCACCCCATGAAAGACAATAGCGTCAATAAGACGGAAGGGGTTACTAAGTGTGAAAGAAGATGAGAAAAAGAAAAGAAAATATTATTAGGGAGAGAGAGAGAGAGAGAGAGAGAGAGAGAGAGAGAGAGAGAGAGAGAGAGAGAACACTAAAAGAACAGAAATTAAAATGACAGAAGACAACGTTTGACATTGCATTTCAATTTTTAAAGATCAATTTTGACTGGAAAGTTGACTCAAAAGTCCTGAAAAGAGTTTCACAAGCGAGAAGTGTGAGCGAAGAAACGTTTAACATAGAACTTAAGGTTACCTCTAGCCCTTTCAACTATAAAAGCAGCCAATCTATTACTGCGCTTGAATTATTGAAATCGTTGTACCAAAGAGGAAAGCTCTCCGGAGCAATTACCACAAAAATATTTATAGAAGCACAAGGAAGCTAAATTATGGCATTGGGAAAAAGCCAAATTATATATATATATATATATATATATATATATATATATATGCACACACACACACACACACACACTCATATATATATATATATATATATATATATATATATATATACTATAAAAATTGTACTGAAAAGATTTTTAAGGAAATTATCTGTATGTATGTTAACCCAGTCGAATCGCCCGTGGAGCCAAATCCTAACCACTGCACATTGATGCTGATTTTTCGGTAGCTATACCCACGCGCAACCGGTTTTGAGTTCTTCTCTTCGACCGGCTGCCAAGCAACGCGAGAGAGAACAGTCTTAGTTCCAAGAGAAGAAATAGATTTTTACCCTTCCAAATACGTATTCGGGGAAAAAAGCAACCTCAACGGCGTCGGTTCCAATTTGAACTGACCTCACATTCGGCGTTGATAACCGCTATACTACACGCACATACATTAAGGTTGAATTTAATTACTATTGAATTATCCATAATTTCTAAACACTTAACAAGTTTTATGTTAACATAACTCATCCAAGACATATTACTGGGTCTTACCATGTATGCAATAGATCGGGTTTCAACGAAATTTCTGTCTGGTTTTCTCGTGTATATTACAAATGAAGATATTAATACTTATAGAAATATTTAATCATCTATATAACATACATTGCCTACTAGAACCTCAGTAACAGCTTCTTAATTGATAATTGATGGTAATATTTCCTTCTGCTTCAAATCATTAAAAAAAAACAATGACAAAGAACAGCTTTGATTCAAAACAGAAATGCTTTACCATTATTTGATGGTTCCATATAAATCTGCAGAACAAAACAATGGATTCTGAAAGACAGATTTATAATAGAAGAAGGAAAAAAAAAGAAAAATTATTCACTAATTTCCAAATATTGTTTGGACAATTGAACCCTTCTTCATCGAATTTCTTTTCAAGGAAAATATATCTGTAAAGGGTTGGAGAATGGATCGGTAAAAACACTGTTAAGAATATTGGAATAAAAGAAGAAGGTTCAGCTTTCTAAACAATATTTGGAATGTTAAAGACTCTTATTAAAGATACAGACAATATATTCATTACTTTTTTTATTATTAATATCTTCATCTTCCATGTTTTTACCTGAAATGCAAAAGTAGACTTGAATTCAAACAGTGCTTCAAAACAAACAGAATAATAGTATAGCTATTGGAATGAAACTTCTGTTCAATTTTATCGTGTAGATTACAAATGAAAATAATAATGTTTATACAAATATTAATCTTCAAATGACCTTTATTACTTGTTGCTGGTGATTCTCTGGAGGCAGGTCGTATGGAATCCATTTTCTGACTACTGAAATCGTTCCAAACTTTTTCAATTCACGTAGGACTCTTGCATGTCTAACATTAAATTTCTTGATAGGCCTATAGTGACAGGTTTGTTTGTAATAAGTGCTTCCAAATCATTTGAATATAGTCCTTTTTGTTGTCTAATATATACACATAGATAGGTATGAATAGGCTAGGTTAGATAGATAGATATGGATAGGCCAGGTTGGTTAGATAGATAGATAGATATGGATAGGCCAGGTTGGTTAGATAGATAGATAGATATGGATAGGTCAGGTTGGTTAGATATAGATAGATAGATAGATAGATAGATAGATAGATAGATAGATAGATAGATAGATATGGATAGGCCAGGTTGGTTAGATAGATAGATAGATAGATAGATAGATAGATAGATAGATATGGATAGGCCAGGTTGGTTAGATAGATAGATAGATAGATAGATAGATAGATAGATAGATAGATAGATAGATATGGATAGGCCAGGTTGGTTAGATAGATAGATAGATAGATAGATAGATAGATAGATAGATATATGATAGGCCAGGTTGGATAGATAGATAGATAGATAGATAGATAGATAGATAGATAGATAGATATGGATAGGCCAGGTTGGATAGATAGATAGATAGATAGATAGATAGATAGATAGATAGATAGATAGATATGAAGAGGCCAGGTTAGATAGATATCAGGTTGTAACGAAAGTTCTGAACGATTTTATCGTGTATATTACAGATGAAGATACTAATGTTTAGAGAAATATTTAATCATTAGTTAATCCTTATTTCCTTGAACGACATTCTATCTGTCAACAAATTTACTGATGCTACAATTTTTAAATTCTTTAGATTTTCATGTAAAAAATCAGACCATCTCATATTCAACACCATATGTTTTTCCATGTAATACTAAAGTAGACGTGAATTCAAATTGTACTTTCAAATAAACAAAACAATTGTGTAGCTCGTTGAATGAATGTTCTGTCTGAATTTTCTCGTGCTTATAAAAATATTCAATGGTTAATACAACCCCGATTATTTTCAAGAAACACTTTCCACCGTCCTAAGTATGACAATAAAATACTTCCGCGTCATGGGTAAGACGATAAATTACATCGAGCATAAGCTACATCCGCGTCCTGTGTAAGACTGTAAACTACGTCCAAAAGCAAGGCCTCTGGTTAGGAGGTTTTGAGGAGCGTGGAACCACCTCTTAATTGTTGGTATTCCCAGGTCCACCTTGCCGCGGGTTGGTAGCACCTGTCAGGGTCCCACTTATGAGCAAATAGTTAACCCCCAACCTGAGGTCAAAACTCTATGGTAGTGTGAAAATAGGTTTTAATACCAACAATAAATTTATTGATGAAAATTATTTCCAGCAATATATTTTTGAAGGAAAAAATATTACCAGCAATGCATTTTTGAAGGTAAAAAGTATTACCAGCAATATATTTTTCAAGGAAAAAAATATTACCAGCAATGCCTTTTTGAAGAAGAAAGTATTACCTGCAATAGATTTTTGATGGAAAAAGTATTACCAGCAATAGATTTTTGAAGGAAATTTTTTTTACCAGCAATAGATTTTTAAAGGCAAAAAGTATTACCAGCCATGCATTTTTGAAGAAAATTATCACCAGCAATACATTTTGAAGGAAAAAAATAATAACAGCAATGCACTTTTGAAGAAAAAAATATTACCAGCAATACATTTTTGATGGAAAAAAGTATTAGCAGCAATAGATTTTTGAAGGAAAAAATTATTACCTGTTATACATTTTTGAAGGAAAAAAATATTACCAGCAGTACATTTTTGAAGGAAAAAATATTAACATCAATATATTTTTGAAAAAAATATATTAACAGCAATAAAAATCTTGTCGGCATTAAATAACCTTTTGAGGTTTATATGCCGTAAAACAAATCAAACCAAACCAAGCCTAACCTCTTTCCATCAAACAAGTTTATAGATGTCACGTTTATAAAATTCTTTAGGTCTTCATGTAAAATACGCGACTGACTATTCTATTGATGTCAACCGTAGGCGATTGCTTCTGAAATCCCCGAAACTAGTGATAATCAGAAGCAGCAGGGTCTGGAGAATATGGAGGATGAATCAATTTTTCACAAACAATCACTTCTACGGGATATTAAGTCAGTCGTGTAGTGTGAAAACAAGCATTATCCTGATGGAAGTTTACTCCCACCCATTTTGTTGATTGACGATAGACTTTTTTTCTCTTGTCCAAAGCTGCTTTCAAACAAAGAAATTGTTAGCAGAAGAGATCAGCTGATTTTTTTATTACTCTATGATTCTTTGAATATGTCACTATACACTTACAGTAGATCTCTTCTTGGTTGCTGAGCAGGTCTGTTTGTTAAACAGATCTGCTGAAAACGGTACTTAACATTATGTTAAAGGATCTATTTTCTCTCGCCAGTAAGAAGCCTGTCCATAAAAGGTGTACTTGGAGCTGTCGTCTAATTAAGAACTCCCAAACATCTACGCGTTGTTGGCGATTCTCTGGAGACAGGTTTTATTGGACCCATTTTCCAACTACTGAAACTTTTACAATAATTTTAATTCGCGTGGGACTGTCGTATGATTAAGAGTAAGTTTATCGCTAAGTTCCCTAGCCATAGTGGCAGGGATTACTGTATAAGCAACATCAAAATCGAATTCTTTTGGCTGATCATCTAAATTGCAACTGCCATCTTTGAAACGGAAATACCACCTCCTGAAACTCTTTTCCTCCATTGCTTCGACCACTTCGACGCTGGATGGGTTCTGCAGAGGCACTTGCGTTGACACCTTTATGAAACACATAGAGTACAGTATTACATTTGGATGAACAACGGAGCAAGTTCTGAACAATATTAGAATTAATATTCTTATAATCTGAAAGATAAAGATATAAGTGACACATTGTTGCATTATTAAACAATTGAAACGGGCGATACTTTAATAAATTTTCTTTAACATTTTTATCTCAAAAGATGTACTGAACTTTTGTTCGAACTAGAAGTTCTGTAAAAACAAATCCCTGCTTGACTGAATGTTCTGAGGAAAATTGCTAAAGATGTGAGAATAAATGAACAGTACCAAAGAATTTCGATGCCGGGTGGACTAAATCCCCTTGAATAAGCATTGTCAGATGGATGAAAAAGACAACGTCTTACATTTCGCTGCAGCTGTAAACATGCGCTAGTTATATTGTCTTCTTCTTCTTCTTCTTTATGCCCTGTCGTCTTCAGAGCCTGGGTGATTACGACTCTCCACAACCTCCCGTCCTTTGTAGCAGTTAGTAAGTTTTGTCTTTTTGATATCTCTCCTATTACCTATTCTACCAATGTTAAACGCGAGATAAAAGTGGCACCTTGTTTGATCAAAATTCACTCATTTGGTTGTGAGGTTGGAGTGAACTCAATTTTTAAATCTCCGCTGCAACTGTGGTCATATCCGAATACGGAAAAAGCTACGGAATGAAGTAAAAAAAAAGAAAGAAACAAAAAGATACGGAGTGGAGCCCCAAAGGTGGTTGGCGGTCATAAGTTAAATCTTTACAGCAACTTCTGTAGCCAAGCCGTCCACATAAGTAACACCTTGTATTTCTTTGGCTCTTTGTCGTTACGGCCGAAAGGGAAGTCATGTAGTTTGGGCAGCGTAAGGCCTTCATAAAACATCACCCAGGCTGGCAGCCTAGAAGTGTCACTACAGTCCCAACCAAAATAACTGAATTTTGGACAATCAAGCTGTTACCTTTATCTTGCGAGATAAATGGATGATAACTATAACTATATACATTTTTTAATGTTTAATAAATTCCATTAGTTAAAACTTTCGAAAAACCTATGCCAGTAGAAAAAAATATACTGTTAAAAAGAGAGAAGGACGTCTATTCAAATATGTGTATCCCCTAAATATGACATTATATAGTAATACTAAATACAGTGTAACCCGGATATAAGAGAGTTGTCGGGACCGGAGAAAAAGTCTCTTATATCCGGGTTTGGTCTATTTTATATACATTAACACAGGCTCTAATTTGGGACCAGAGAAAATCTCTCTTATATCCGGATTTCTCTTATATCCGGGTCACTTATATCCGGGTTACATTGTAATACCGAACAATATATAAAAATCTAGTCATATACAGAGTGATTGAAAAGTAACTACAAATTTGATGTGTGAGTGGCCAGCCAGGGGTCCTGACTTAATAGCCTGTGACTTTTTTCTTTTGGCTTGGTTAAAGGTGCAATCTGCTATACCAAACCAAAACTTTGGAAGTACTTGAAGGGCGAGTACAAGAAGTTATGTCATTCATAACACCAGGTCAGATGACGCGATTTCTTGGTGGCTCGAGAAGCTGGTAGCGAAATCTGGTGACCATATTGAATTTTAAATAAAACCTCATGCTAAACATTTTTCTCTCATATACATTTCTTGTAAAAAATATAGACAGTAAATATATTATATGTATTTCAAATCGTGGAGTTACTTTTCAATCATATATATATATATATATATATATATATATATATATATATATATATATATATATAATTATTATTTAAAAAAAAATATAATATATATATATATATATAGAGAGAGAGAGAGGGGGGGGGAGGGAGGGAGAGAGAAAGAAAGAGAGAGGGAGAGAGAAAATTTATATTAAACATAATAAAGAGTTAGTTGAAATTTCTAGGGTGCATAATGAGGAGAGGGGGTTTGGAAAATGTGATGCCCACAGAAAAGATTGAGGGCCAGAGGTAAAGACGAAAACAACGCATAATCTACCGAGCGAAGTTGAGTGAAGGAATGGCGAAGCAAGGTTTAAAAGAGATAATAAAAAGACAACATTTCTTAAGCGCTACGAAGGGCAAGAAATTTTGGTAAGCCATGATCACCTCCGTCTTGAAGGGACACAACACACAAAAAGATATATATATATATATATATATATATATATATATATATATATATATATATATCCAAGCAAGTTTTATCAAATGCCACTGCGAAAATATGTATTTAATAATATAATAATAGTAATTTATCAAATTTGATAAATAAAAAAATAAATGAGTTTGACTTAAGACGTGTGGGTGGATTTGGTTACAGGCAATCCGTCGATCGTTGTGGTAGTACGAAGTCACAAGTCATTGTGGCCGAGTTGATTTTTTTTAGTATACTGGCCATATTCAAACTGTTGATCACTCTAAATTGTGCGCTCTCTCCTAGAAACTGTAATTAATTAGTATATATGCAATATAATCCACGGGTGGTCTCTGTGTGTGCTGAAGAAATAACACAGGAACCTGAGCAGTAAGAGGTTCTGCTTAGTCGCTCTACTGTCGAGCGAGATCGGAAAAGACTTAGCGTCCATTATTACATAGCGATCATAATGAACGACGAGAGAAAATGAAAGAAATAATTAAAAGCGATATATGAGATAGAATGTTATACATTTTTAACTATATTATCCATAGCAACATGTTTCGAAGAAAATCCATAGAATCGCATATTTTCCTGCAGGAAATTCTAACCACATTCTGGATTTATATCTTATTGGAATAAATTCAAAGAGAAAATGATAGTCCTTCTCTGCAGCTCAACTTCGGCCTCCTTTTTCTCCAAGGTTTAAGCTGTTAACACCCAGATTCTTAGTTTCTCTTTCGGCAGAGTGCCATCACTCAGCTTATTAAATTTGCAAAGGGCGATAACCCCGTTGTTTCTTTATGCCGTACTTGTGAAGTGTATAAATAAAACCGTGTTTTGTTGGAAATGTTTCAATTACTTTTAACAGCTGAAAGATTTCTTTTTCTTTCTCAAATAGGTGTTAAGAAGGAAGACGATGCCATGTAATATTAAGATCATTGGGAAGTTTTGTATTAAAAATATTTCTTACCTAACTTCATCAAAGAATTTAGAATTGTTCCCAGTTTATCAAGCTTAGATTAATCTGGCTGCAAGCCAAAATTCTGTGGCGTCTATTAGGGTTCGAACTTACATAACAATCGCTTACAATGCGAACAGATATATCTTTTGCTTTCATTATTTATATTCTGATTAATATCCCCATCCTTATTGTTATTGTTAAAGGTTTTAGCTGTTTCGCTCTCTGGCCTATTTCTTGCTTGTTAATCTGTACAACGTTCAGGGAATTTAAAACACTTTATTCAATATACGGGTATAGATTTCACTCGTTTCGTCGTCAATTTTTATGAATATCTTGTTTTGTTCTTATCTAGTACAACACATAGAAAAGGATATATATATATATATATATATATATATATATATATATATATATATCGCTATATATATATATCTCCCTGTTTTCATTGCGTCTTTTGCCTGTACTGCGGCTTCAAGAGATAAAACTCACAAATATTATGTAACCGAATTCATTAACCATGTGATTGTTGTCGCGTGACCGGAGAGCTTAACGGCCGTAACTTAACGACAATATCTACAAAGATGTCTTCTGAATCGAAATAATGTAAATAATGATAACATCTCATCCCAGAAATTCAGAACTGAATCCAACAGCAAGCCCTTTTTTCGGGAGGTTTTGTGTAGCGTGGAACCATTTCTTAAGTGCTGTTGTTCCCAGGTTCATCCTGACCCAGGGTGGTAGTACCTGTTAAGGTCCCAACTATTAGCAAGTAGTTAAGCCCCAAACTTGGGTCAAAACACTATGAAATTATAACAATAAATTTTTATAATAAAAATACTAGCAATACATTTTCATATAAAAATGTTACCAACAATACATGTTTCTAGTAAAATGACTAACAATAAATTTTTATAGTAAGTTGTCCAACAATACTTTTTTTATCGTTAGTTGAATGCGTACAACTGCATTCAAAATATATTTAGTTGAAGCCATAAAATTGTGTTCAAAATATTTATATTCTGGGTATTAAATAACAAATAGATATGTTGATATGCCACTAAACAAAATCAATCAACCCGACCAAAAATTCAAACATAATCTCATCAGGTTGAAACACAGGTTCCCGTACGATCATCAAAGTTAAGCAACGTTGAGCCTGGCTAGTAGATAAATGGCTGACCTCTTGGGAATAACAGGTATTGTGAGCTTGGGTGAGTCAGTGTATAAAGTCTCCGGATTTTTAATCGTAGAGCCGAGTTCCTATTCCTGTTTATTCTTATTCCCTTACGCACAAATAATGTTGGGAAAGGTATGAATACTCCCCAACTTCATCCCCTCCAGCTATGGGTTAGTTAGTAAGACTCGTATCACTAAAAGATTATTATCTCCCCCTCCCCCCCCAATTTTTACATTATAAAATATTTTCTGGCTTTACATAACTGGGAAAAGTTTGATAAACCGTAGAAGTCGAGTCAATCAACATACACACACGCGCATGCGCACACACACGCGCATGCACACACACACACACACACACACACACACACACACACACACACACACACACACACACACACAGTCCTATAGAATTCACGTTTCCTTCCCCAGTTTTGGGTTAATTAGTTAGGCTAGTATCACTAAAGTATTATTATCTAAAAACCTTAAATCTAAAAATATTTTCTGGTTTTAAATAACCTGGAAATAGTTGATAATCCGTAGAAAAAACTCAATAAAATTTAGACAAAAAGGAAATATCTTTTATTTGTTTTTTTTCTTCCTTGTGTACTGTCAGTTATGTGCCATGCGTGATACACGCTTAGGTGAGCATGCAACTTTCGATACATGACTGACGTGGCAGAATTTTCCCGCAGTAGGTTACCATTTCTTTCTGTGTTAGACCAGTTGCCATTCAAGGCTATAGAACCCCGTCTGTCCTGTTATTTACCCATAGCTGGGGTGAGGAGAAGAGTATTCATACTTTTCCCAAGTAAGTGAATGTAATGGATTTGACTTGAATTCGAATTCGTTTCTGCGATTCCTCAAAGTCGATTAAGAGAAAATTTTGATAGTCGTCTTTACTTCTAGTATTATTCTGATCCTGTACCTTTTGAATTTAAACGACCTTAGTTTCCCATACGTTTTTCATATATAAGGAATATCAACTGAACGCATGCGTTAAGTTTCACAATAGTTCGAATTAATTTGGAATTAGATTGATATTCCCACGGTTAATTATATATTTCTTTCTCCAGAGTTTGAAACAGCAGAATATTGTTCTTTTCAGCTCCTGACAGAGAAAGAAATAATATTTAGAGCTCTGCAAAATATAATAAATAAAAAGGAACTTGACAAAGAAATCAAATACGACAAGAATAATTCTTGATTTTAACCAAGTAAGAAAGAAAAGAATACTGAGCTGTTACGTGACATCTGTCCTCCTTTACGGCAGCGAATGTTGGACGATTTCCTCAAAGATGAAGAAGAGACTTGAGGAGACGGAGATGTGGTTCTACACAAGGATGCTAAGGATATCATAGACCGAGCGTGTGAGCAAAGATGAGGTCTTAAACAGGATGCAGACAAAGAGGAAGCTTATACTTAACATCAGGAAGAGGCAGCTGAAATTTCTGGGACACATAATAAGGAAGGAGGGCATGGAGAAACTGATATTCACGGATCGATTAGAGGGGAAATAGAGAATGGAAAACAATACTTGACATACCTAGCAGGCTTAAGCAAGTGGATGATAGACCGCGGACTGGGGGAGTTGGCAGAGGGAAGGAACTTGTTGAGAGTTGCAAGGGAATAGAGGGAAGTGGAGAGCCATGATCGCCTACTTCCTGAAAGCACATGGCACATAAAAAGATAAAAAGAAACATTTGAAATTTGTCTTGATTGGGCCGAGACCATTTCTTTAGCCTTCTTATATAAATAGAATTACTAATATATCTGTGTCTGCATATCAAACACACAAAGGAAACTACGAGAACTACTGCAGATAGTAGTGAAGGAAAGCGAGAAGAAAGGACTAATCATCATTTGCAAGAAGACAGAATGTACGGTTACTAGCAAAAGTGGCAGATCAAAATACAAATTACAAATTAGAGATACCAAAATAAAACATGTAAAACTGTATAAATATCTAGAAAATGTTTTTAACAGAAAACGGTAAGTGCAATACTGACATCACACTAGGATAGCGAAAGATGCCTTCCAAAAAATGAGCAAAGTATTAAGAAATAGTAAAATGTAGTTAGAAAGAAAAGTGTACTTAATGGTTACGTAATATCACTCCTTCGTTATGGTAGTAAAGGCTGAACACTTCACTCATATATGAGACTTGAAGCAACAGAAAAGGATTTCTACAGGAAGATGTTGAGAATAACACGAGCTGAACTTGTAAAATTTCTAGGGCATATGATGAACAAAGAGAGCTTGAAATATGTGATATTCACATGACAGATTGAATGCAAGGGGGACAGAAAAATACGACACGTGACTTGCATACCGAGCAAGCTTGAATAAATGGATGGCAGCCACAAGCTTTAGGAGATAAAGCAAAAAAAAAAAAACAAAAAAAAAATATATTAAGCGCTATTAAGTATATATTTGAAGATTTTAGGTCTTCTTCCAGGAGAGTTTTGTGGTAAGTCCTTCAAAATACCTATTCCAAAGAGTCTGTAAATTTACTGAACCCATATAAAATGCCAATATATCAGCTGATCTTCAAGACAAGAATCGCCATCGGTCTCTTTAGGAATTTAGATGCTTCTAGAATTTACAAAAGTAACCTTTGGAGAGCTATGATCGCCAACATCCTGAAGGGACATGACACACAAAAGAAGAAGAAGAAGAAAACAAGAAGAGTAAAAGAGGAAATATAGTAGCAGCAGCAAAGGAAGAGTAGAAGAAGAAGGAGAAGGAGGAGGAGAAGGATGAGGAGAAGAAGAAGTAGAAGATGTCTGTATATGTTTTATATGTATTTATTTCTATATTTTAATATTTTTAGATGCTTTTTAGTATATTTAAATATTTTAAAATATTTTTTTTTATTTTAAAAATATTTCTGTTGATGCCTTTTGCGAAATAATACCCACATTTTCTTTCAGATGTTACGTTTTTACACTTGTAACTAAAATATACCAATTGCATATAGCCGATTATTTTGAACTTTTAACGTAGAAATATTTTTCGTCTTCATTTTACCCTTCAAAGATATAAATCTCTTTGAAAGGCAACTCTTGTGATGCAGTTGGCGAATATAATTTACTTCTTCGAACCGCCAATGATTAAATCCGAGTTAAAATTGACGAACTGATCAAAATGCCACCTCAGTGCGGAAATCCGTTTCCAGATGTAAATGATCCGGCGACTAAAATATACCTCTATGTCTATCTTTAATTTATTGATAACAAATGGATCCAAGGATGTATTATCCTAGTTCCAATGAAGGAGAGCGTAAATGTGATATATTTGAAGATTTTAGGTCTTCTTCCAGGAGAGTTTTATGGCAAATCCTTCAAAATACCTATTCCAAAGAGTCTGTAAATTTACTGAATCCATATAAAATGCCAATATATCAGCTGATCTTCAAGACAAGAATCGCCATCGGTCTCTTTAGGAATTTAGATGCTTCTAGAATTTGCATCGAATCTACTTGGGCGCGGAGAAAATGATTGCTCACAACATATAAGGAACAATTTTGACAAGTTCACAGGGTAAATATGTATTCGTTTGTTATATAGGAATAAAGACACTTGGATTTGAACATAGATCACCAGAAAGTAAACAGGCGAATTAAGTGGATCACGTAACCATAGAGGAAATGCATATATAGGTAGTCGCGCGACGTCTAAATGATCGTTATTTCTAGTCTACCCTTTATTACTATTCAGATCACCATTTCTACTCTACCCTCTATTAATATACGTATCGCTATTCTCTACCCTGTTCACTATAATATTTCTCTGTTGAGATCACTATGCGGGTTACTTGTCGAGCAAGTATTATCAATCAAGTACTATTAGCGCGGCGAGTGTTATTCGAAGGCGTCTGACGCCAGTATTGTTCAACGGCGTTACTATAGTTGTATCTGCGATTATAAAGTCTCTACTACAATGAGCATTACGAAAGTGACAACGAGTATTCGATGTCATTACAAAAAGTGGCAACGAGTGTTCGTTGACATCACAAAAGTATTGCCAGAGTTCATTTGATACCGACAAGTGTGCAGTTCGAATTTAGGCGACTTTTTTTCTTTTTACGTGTTTTTAAAATTTACAATGAACATCAACAAGACATAAGGAGATAGTTTTACAGTAGCTAGAATTCATCTGGGATTATATCGGTTTTACTATTAACAATTATTTATTTTCTTTTCTAGAGTTGGAAACAAAAATTGTTTGATTTCAGCTCCTCACGGTGAAAAGAATAGTATTTACACTCGCCAACACTGGCAGCAGATAATCAAAAGAAAATCAGATACGATAATGTGCTGAAAAGTTCCCGGTTTTATCCACTACAAAAGATCTAAGTAAATACACATGACATCAATATTTTTGTTTTTAATTTGTACAGGCTTCTTGACTTAGCGGATAAGTTTGCCTTACCTCTCTTAAGTGAATGCAAAGAAAAATACCTAAATTTAATTTTTTGTTGAAATTTAATTTTCTTGTAAGTTTGAAGTAATAAAATATATATGTCATTCTGCTTTCACAATTGAATACATGGTAGATGATACTCTGCTTTTGTTCATATACATGGTTGTGTGGACATAATTACTAGAGGTTGTTATATGTGTGTTCTATGTTGTAAATTTTTTGAGCTGTATTTGCGAATACAATTTGATTTCTTTAAGAAATTGTAGTATATTATATGGATTATTCCCATGAAAGAGTTCATTCATATTGGCTGTTCGGTTGATTTTGTTTATCGGCGTATCAAACAATATGAATTATTTAATGCCGAAATCTAAATATTTTGAACACAATTTTATGACTTCAACTAAATATATTTTGAGCGCAATCGTATGCCTTCAGCTACAGATAAAATGTATTACTAGTATTTTACTATTAAAATGTATTTTTATACTTTCATAGTGTTTTTTTTTTGGTGGGGGTAACTATTTACCCATAGCTGGGACTCTAACAGGTACTACCACCCCAAGTCAGGGTGGACCTGCGACCAACAACAACTAAAAGGTGGTTTTACGCTCCTCCAAAACCTCGAATCTCCCGATCAGAGGCCTTGTTGCCGGATATAATTTATCGTCATACCCATATTTGGCTGTGGAGGAAGAATGGGGAAATTGCAAATGATATTGAAAAAAATTCAAGATAAAATTGTTTTCGGGTACAGTAATTATGGAAATTTTATTTACTTCCAGAGTTGAGAACAGTTCTTGTCATCACCTGACTCTTCCTGCCATCCTCTAATTTTACAAGAACAAGATCAGACCGAAAATGGAATACAGCTGCCATATATGAGCAGAAGCTGTCCAGTCTTCACTTTCCATTATCGATAGAGTCCAAAAGCATCTATCGATACTGGAAAGGGAACCTTGGGCAACTCCTGTCCATATATGGCAGCAGTACTCTCTTTTCGATTTGATCTCCGCGTCCTTGCTGGTGACTAAATTATTTTCCACCCTACAATGCATTTTCTCACTGATGAAATATCACGAGTGTCCAACTGCACTATCGTTATTTCCACAGAAAGTGTACCGACGGACTACATTCCTTAGTCCCACCAGTTTTAACCTTCACTGCTATGATCCGCCATGCGACACACATTGTAGCGAAAAAATTGTTCCCTTCGTATTCTACTGAAGATTTTTTTTCCCACGAACCACTGTTTGCGGAATCGACTCCCAAGAGGATGTTTCCACAATCATTACAAAATGAACTTCTTCTTGCCTAGGGTCAAACGATATTTTCCCTACATATTTCCATAAACTTTGCCTCTTACTCTTTAACGCACTTGAATGACAACGCAATATTCAGCTCTACCCAGTACCTGAAGATTGCGTTGTGCATGAAACTCCGACCTGCATCCTATACGGAACCGTCATTTACGCTGACGTGCCTTGCCAACCGAACGATCCTTTGTGGCCGAGCGGTCAAGGCACGTCAGCGTAAATGACGGTTCCGTATAGGATGCAGGTTCGAATCCTGTCAAAGGACGAATATTTTCTATGAAAATTTCTCGGACATTCAGGCCGGTAAATGTTATTTAATACTGTTTATTATAAACAGAGCATTTACTTAAATACTTGTATCTATAAAAAGAACGTTAAACATAAAAATTTCTTTTATATATATATATATATATATATAATTAAACAGTTAAAATATTTCATCCTTTAAAATGGCTAAATGTATAGCTGAAAGCGCTCGGAAAAAAGAACATTCAGGCAGTTTTTATATAATTTATCATCTGGAAAGAAAAAAAATATTAGAAAAAATATTAGATCGCATGAGAAATTTTATAAAAAACTAAATAAAAGCAACTTGTCTGTCGTATTCAATGATATATATATATATATATATATATATATATATATATATAATATATGTCTAAATATTGTTAAAATGTTCTGCATATCCGAGCGCTTTCGGCTATTGCTTTAGCCATTATCAAAGATATTTTTTTTATTTTTAACTGGATCTATAGATTTTTTTTATGTATGTATCTAGAATTGTAAGAATGTATTTTTCAGACACGGTCAGCACATTGTGGCTGTGTTCATAGTTGATGTTATTGAGTGTTTGATCTTTTTATTATTATTTCTTCCATTATTTTTAGTCCTTATAACGTCTGGATGAGGCTATTATAGTTGTTTTCTACAATTACGCTGCGAATGGAGTGTGGTAGATTTCCGTGTGTGTTTAAATTAATCCTAATTGAGCTATGGTCTGAGATATGTAACGTGAGTCTTCTTGCTATGCATGTAGTGGTATGTCCAATACTATATTCATAAATTTGGTTTGATCAGGAACGCTGTTCCTTAAGGGGCATATGAATTCATAAACAATATCGATTCTCTTTAATTTACATCTTGCAGGTGTGTCGTCATTGTTGATGATAAGGTTAATTGTTTAAAATTTTATACATTAGATAATCAAGTTCTAGTCGACAGGGGTTTTCTATTTTTTAATAATGTTTCTAAGAGAAAAAAATCTCTAGATACATACATAAAAATCCTTGCATTCAGGTAAAGGTAAAAATAAAAACTATCTTCGATAATGATTAAAGGAATAGCCGAAAGTGCACGGATATGCAGGACATTTAGGCTATTTTTGACACTTTATGTTGAGAAAATAAAACACTTATAGGAACACAAGAAAAATTAAATGAAAAGCTTAATCACAATACCTTGTCAATCATCTTTAATAGAAATTGTATACTTGCTGCCCAAATAAATATATATATATAGGATTAATGTGAGTAAAAGTTTGTCACTTAGGTGATTGGTGTTATCTTAAACATCCGGACTCCAGAGTTTCGTAGGCAGACCTCACCGTCCACTCTTCAGAGGATATTAGGAAATTACTGCTTATATTTTTTCGATTTTTTCCTTTTTATATACGTTTAACATTGGTGCAATTTTTTTTTTCTGTATTTTTGTGACACTCTGTACGTTTGTACACGTGCAGCCATGAACACGTCTTTGTGGATGTGTGCATCTGTAATGATGTTGTTATTATTTGTTCTTTTCGTTCTTTTTTCCACTTTACACTCGCTCTTTAGTCTTCGCTCTCTTTTTTCTCCTCTTTCCTTTTCCCTGTTGCCCTTTCTTTTGCAAATTGTTCCAACTCGAGGCATGTCAAAGATTTTGTTTTTGGGCGATCTATATTTTTAATTTTCTTTTCTTGTTTTGTCACAGAGATTGTATTTCATTTTCTACATAAATGATATTATTGCTTAAAATTATATATATATATATATATATATATATATATATATATATATATATATATATATATATATATATATATATATAATACTAATGATATTAATGCTTAAATGATAAATACTTATATATGCATGCACACACACACACATATATATGCATACATGCACACATACTCGACTATTATTTCGCTTTTTTAATTTTGTTTGGCGGTATTATAAGTATTACTTATAGGAGGTTAGATTTATAATTACATTTATATATCATTGTTAGAATTTATATGCATATGTCTGTATTTACAGGATTATGCATATGCACACGTTCACATCTTTGCACGTACATATATAGGTAATGCGTACGCGCACATGTACACAGATAAACGTGCGTGGAGGTGTACATATGCACTTATGCCTGTGCTTTGTTAAAAATAGACTAGTGTTTAAAGGATGCATTTATTTAATTTTTCTATTTTTCGAGTATTAATTACGGTTGGCTGGGTTCATAGAATTTGTTGTATATATATATATTACGGTAGGTCGATTTTGGAACTGTAAAATAATAACTCGAGGAAAGTTGCAAAATAACGTCAAAAATTACCACAAAAAATATTTTTCTTCAAAACTTCGTATTTATTTGAGCAATCGAACTTAAAGACAAAATAAATTGCGATTTTTATCATCATAACGGTGTCACCGGAGACATGTGTATGTTGAATTAAAACCGAGTCTTAACGAAATGAAAAAAAAAGAAAATAACGCTTAATAATTGATATTTTTGAGTTTATTATGTATTCTCTTAATAAATTAAATGAAATTACTACAAATAAAAAATAAAACTCACTAAAATATTTAGTTTAAAATACAAATAACTATTCATGAACGGCGTCGTTTTTACTGGATATTTTTTCGGTATTTACCGGTAGTAATTACCTACTCTTGTATGTTCGTTTTATTTTTGTTTACGCTTTTAACTAGCGCAAATATCTATTTTAGTTTTCATCAAAATATACTTAACTATTTAAAAAAAAATACAACTTTTATAATTATTGTAATTTGTTTATATTTTGAAAATTAATGTTTTATTAAAAAGCCTGTTTACAAGCTAATCCCGGAATTAACTCTACTTTTATGTAAATAAACATTACTTTTATAATTTAATAATGCATTTCAAACTTTATGTTCCAGTTTATTTTGAAAAATATTTTTGTATAATTTCTGATAATACATATATTTTCTTTGTTAGATATTTTAATAAAAATGGCAGCAAAAAGCATCCCAAAGGGCCAAGCATACCGTGAAATTTTGATAAGGCTATATAGCGGCTAGCCTTATCAAAATTCCACGGTATGTTGTTGAGTTGATCAGGGGTGATGTATCTTCCAATCTTAGAGCCAGCCTTGCCAATGCATTGCTCTTGGATTTGAGGGCTATGGGCTTTCTTATCCCCGGTATTAATATAAAAAGATATTTATATAATAAATGTAAAATTGATATAGCAAAGGTTAAAGTGAAAACAAATGCCCATCAACAGCATGATGAAAAGTTGGAAAATCTTTGTATTGGAGTTGATGGGAGAACTGACAAAGGCACACTAATGTACAGGGAAATAGTGGAGGAAAATGGAGAGAAGATTGAAAAAGGACCAAGAGACCAGAACGCCACTTGACTGTCACAAAAATGACATATGAAAGTGAATATCTGACCTCTAAGATTCTTCCTAATAGTGGTGCAATTGTTGTGGTTCTTGCCGAGCAAGTGGCTGATGTTTTGCATGAATTCAACAGTGTGAGCACTATCAAGGCTATCCTTGTTGACAAACACTAATGCCAATACAGGCTGTGAAGGTGGATTTGCTGCACCTCTAGAAAGAAAACTTAACAGAAATCCTCATACTATTGGTTGCTCCTCTCACCAAAATAAACTTCCGTTTAGAGCTCTTTTTAAACATGTAGATGGTACCACAAAAAAAGCCCTGCTACATTCAATGGTCCACTTGGAAGATTACGTGCAAATGATTACCATAATTTACCCCAAATATCATTTTCAGCTGTTGGTAGTCCCCTGGATTCTATTTTTAAAATTGAAAATGCAGATACTCTTAGTTGTGACCAAAGACTCCTTTATGAATATACAGTGGGTATTTCTAGAGGTAAGGTGGACTCTAGATTTGCATCATGGAAAATTGATCTATTAAACCAGGCAAGGTGGCTAACTTTAGGCATCTGTCTGATGTGTTTATGGACTCCTGGTGCATACCTAGGAAATATTTCAACCAAACTCCACAGTTTAATAAATTTTATTGTGAATGTGTATACCATTTGCTGGTTCGAAATTAAAAGAAATAACAAGTTCCACAATCAGCAAATGTATATTTTCGATATGATCCAAAGGATTAGGAAGCAACCATATGAAATCCAACAGATCACATTGAAAAATATACAATACAATGCTTTTGCCTTACTGCCTGAAAATATCTTATATTCAGTGGTCAAATCTGATGCACTGGAAGTGAGGGAAGAATCTATAAAAAGAATTTTGGCAATTAGGTTAGTAAATATTTATTCATTGACTAAATTAGTTATACCGATTTATGGAATCATTTTAAGGATTTTATCCAATTTCACCATAAATATTAAAGCAGTACAGAGTGCAATTTTAAAAAAATAAATCAAATTAATTTTTATATTCTTTCAAGAGTGGGGAGCAAACCAAGAAAAAATTAAAAAGAATCGCAACTATCAATTTTAAAGTTATGCACTGGAGACAGTTAAAAGATATGTCATTAAGTGGAGTTTGTGAAACACCACTCACAGAAGAATTTTCTGAAAATGAACTTCGGGAATAATTATTAAATGGTACGAAGCATGACCTGCCAGATTTGCCCTCACATTCTCAAGGCGTGAAACGGGCAGTCAAGTTAACAACAGAAGCTTCCCAATCTGTGTATGGCTTTGAAGCAAGGCACCAGCACATAATATCAAAAGTTTTGTGTCAGAAATTGAGACCATCAATTTCATCTGAGGCTTCTTATATGGAGCTATTTGACTCTATATATTAAGCCCTATTAAACTATTCTTTATTTTTCCATATTTGTTTGTTTGTTTGTTGTATTTTCATTCAAAACAGAAAAAAATCAATTTTTTAATGTATTCAACTAATACTGCTTAATTCATGAGGTAAAAAACAGGATTTCAAAATCGTCAGTGATAATGGTGGGGGAGGCAAATTTTCAATTTGAAATTTACTTATAATTTATACATTTTATTTAATTTTGATAAAACAAAATAACAACATTACCTGATTTAAATAGTGAATTTTTTTTGTTTTTTTTTATCAATATTTATTCCAAATCTTACAAAATCGTGGATTTTCCAGTGCATTTTTGTTTACGATCTTTGATGCCAAATGCTCAAAAAACCGTTGAAGTACTTAATTGGTCTATACACAATTTTCGGTACATTATTCTTTTTGATATTTTAAAAAAGTCAAAAATCGACCTATCCTAATATATATATATATATATATATATATATATATATATATATATATATATATATATATATATACTTCTGCACCACACACACTGCACGCACATATCATGTTAACGTTTATTTAATGTTTCATTTTGATTTAATAGTCAGTATTTAATTTGTTTTTTCCATATTGTTATATAATGAGGTATTAATTATTGGGGTTAGGTTTGATTTTTTTGTGTTTGTTTATTTGTGTGTTTATGTGTCTGTGTGTGTATTTACTTATATGCACATGTACACCCACGAGTATAGGTGTCCATGTTTTTGGTGTTTGTTTTTTTGTGTGTTTATGTGTTTGCGTGTGTATTTACATATATGCACATGTACACCCACGCGTATAGGTGTCTATGTTTTTGGTGTTTTTTTTCTGTGTGTTTATGTGTTTGTCTATGTATTTACTTATATGCACATATACACCCACGCGTATAGGTGTCCATGTTTTTGGTGTTTGTTTTTTTGTGTGTTTATGTGTGTATTTACTTATATGTACATCAACACCCACGCGTATAGGCGTCTATGTTTTTCCTCTTAGCATAATTTACAATTCTTACTTGTCTGTGTATTTTTCGTTCGAATGACATTTTGTCGTTATAATATCTTTCTTTGTTAATGATATAAGTTACGATAGCATTGTATATTATGTTATTGGTTAAACATTTATTGTTAAGTGGGAAATATTCTTTGTTTTCTGCAGTTACATTTAATGGGGTTATTTATCCTGTATGCTATTGTTATTGTTGTAATTGTTATTGGTTCTGTTGAGTATTTTTTATCGTGCTTAATTATTATTTTCTCCATGTTATCCATGCAGCTGTAACTAATTTTGATTGTAATTTTGTTGAATGTTTTTTCATAATCTACTGTGTTTAGGGAAGTCTATGTCAATTATTTTGAAGAATATTTTCACTATTTTTGTTTGTATTGTATTGCTTTAGGGGGTTGAACCAAATTATATTTATTTTTTGTTGGTTTTGTTTGAGTTGGTTTTGTTTTTGTATTCTAGTTTGTCTGAATATACGCTGATTCACGATTTTTAAAATTTCTTTGAATATTTTTAGACTACTAGAATTTGTTGATAGAGAGATGGGTATTTGTTTGAATACATTAGAGGGTGGTTAAAATTTTTGTTAATATATGTATGTCTAACTATCTATCTATCTATCTATCTATCTATATATATATATATATATATATATATATATATATATATATATATATATATATATATATATATATATATATATAATATGTTTATATGATAGCGTCTATGTGTGTGTGTGAAAGACAGAGAGATTGACAATATTAAAAAAAGTGTAATCGTGCGTTTCTGTCGTTAATGTGCATAGACTTTTGTTGTTAATGTCGAGCATACAAAGGAGATAGAGTTATCTGTCTTGATCTGACAACAGTAAGTGTGAATGTCGTTGCTATGACAATAGCTTACTCTTCAAAGATCTTTACGAAGACGAGAAGATAAAAAAAATGACTCGCTGAAAGACGAGCTTACATGAGAATACATAAATAATAATCGCAAAGAATCTATTTTTAGGATTTAGTTGTGAAAGGTTTCTAATAACAGGAACTATTTGAAAGATATATAGTCATGGGATACACAGGTATGGGTAACTTGAAATTTACATCCGATTCTTGTGGACAGAAATTGACGAACTGTCTTGATTTGAAATGACAAAATCAAAACATTAAAATAATAAATCTCATAATAATATGTTCTTAGACAATTTTGGTGTTATTTGTAATTTTTTGGACCGCATGGGTAATATATATATATATATATATATATATATATATATATATATATATATATATATTCAGTCAGTTATGTGTCATGCGGGATATATGCTTAGGCGATCATGTATCTTTCGATAACTGACTGACGAGGCAGATTTTTTTCCTGCAGTAGGTTGGAATTTTTTTTCTGCGGTAGTTGACATCCAAGACTACAGAATGCAATCTGTCCCGCTATTTAGTCATACGGTGGGAGAAGAAGAGGATTCATACATATATATATTTCATACCTTTCCCAAGGGTAATAACACATAAGTGAATGTAATGGATACGGCAGGAATTCGAACTCGGTCGGAGCCGCTATCCATTACCCCACATTACCTCATCCTATTATATATAGTGCCTCCTAATATATATATATATATATATATATATATATATATATATATATATATATATATATATATATATATATATATATATATTAGTGCTACCAGCAAGCAGAAATATTTCTCCTCCCGATGATGGCCATTTCGGTCGAAACTAGTTGAGGAATCTAAATGGAATAATAATAAAAAAAACGAATGAATATTAATCTACAAACCAGTGTGTCTAAGATTTTAATTTTTTTAATTTTTTAATTTTCGTATTATATATATATATATATATATATATATATATATATATATATATATATATATATATATATATATATATATATGAGATAACTATATATTAACTTTATAAATATAAAGGACAATATTTGGGGAAAACGTATGACAAAGTGGAAAAAGTTTTGTCTGATTTATTTCGTCAGATGAAGTCATATATATATATATATATATATATATATATATATATATATATGTGTGTGTGTGTGATAGAGTGTTAGA
>CAHIKZ030004513.1:1547500-1550000 GCA_903632075.3 Acanthosepion pharaonis | reverse complement strand
TACATCTGCTACCTTCACCAACTCTTCTCTCATTTTGTCTTCGGCGTATTTTTTTGCTTTTGCCTTCATTTTCTTTCCGCTCTTCTCTTTCTTTTTACTTTTCTTTTATGTTTTACTTTTACTACGGGGATCTATCTATCTATCTATCTATCTATCTATCTATCTATCTATCTATCTATCTATCTATCTATCTATCTCTTTCTTTCTCTCTCTCTCTCTCTCTCTCTGTATATATATATATATCCAAAGGCTTGGTTAGATATTTAACTCTATCTCTCTATTGCTTTCTCTATCTACGTATCTCTCTATGTCCGTCTATGTATTGATATCTCTCTATTTATTTATTTGACTCTTCCTATCTATCTATGCTGTATGCACATATATATATAAATATATGTATATATGTATGCACACACACAGACACACACATACACATACACACACACACACACACACACACATATATATATATATATATATATATATATATATATATATACATATGTGCGTGTGCGTATGTTTGTATGTGTTTGTGTATATGAGAACCGAGTGTATACATACATATATCAATTTAGTCAATTCTCTCTTCCTATACACACACGTGTGTGTGTGTGTGTTTTTGTTTGTTTGTTCGTGTTTTTTTTTCTTTTACTCCCCACCAAAAATATTTTTTCTAACTAAACCGGGCTTCCTCTTGAATAGGATTTGACAACATTTGGCCGAGGGTTTTAAAGAGAAGAACTGCAATGTGGATGGGGGGTGGGGGTGATTTTTTGGAATTCTTGAACGTGTGAATTCGTAAAAAGGAACGTAGTTACGTGTGGTTTCCCTATGCCACAGTAATAATCAACTCCCTGTTCATCGGGGTTGAAGTGAAGAAGCTTAGTAGTAACGTGAAAATCTCAAAGAAGAAAGAAGAGCGGTTTCAAGTTGCTAAAACTGATTTGAAGCCATTTCGCCCATCCGTTTTGTCATTTCATATTGACTTTCAACATATTCGCTTCGTGAAAATGTTAAGGCAGCATTTAGACGAATGAATTGCTCCTGTAACATCGCATAAGTAATGATTTTTCTTTTCAGATTTCACAACTATTTTCAACAATTTATAAAACTTTTTTAAGTATCCCACATAAATAGTGAAGGAAATTTCGTCTTGTAAATTTTCTCCTTGAGGCACAGTGGATAAAGGCGTTGGTTAGATCGAGTGACACGACCCAAAGAGTGTGAGTTCAATACCCGGTTAAGGCAGTGGAGAACTTTCAGAAGGAAATTAACAGGAGATACCTGATAACTGACATCCATCAAACATGGCACGTGGAACTAGAACAGTCTACCCCAGTGATCGAGATAAAGGGTTCAGTTTGACATTCCAACCATCTGAAGAAGGCCGGAGCGTACAACGACCGAAACATTGTAATAAATATGGCGACAAAGATGAGGACAATAGTCCGAATAATGTAAATAGTGTACATAATACCTCATCTCAGAAATATAGACAGGTACTGAAAGGCCGAAACGGTGTAATAAATATGGCGATAAAGATGAGGACAATAGTCCGAATAATGTAAATAAGGTACATAATACCTCATCTCAGAAATATAGACAGACTGTATTCATTATTTTATTTTTGTTTTGGATTCACGTTATAAAGATATTTGCCATTGCAATTGAACACCTTGTTCAGAGATTTTTTTTCTGCCGATAACTATTTGTTTATCTTACTTCCATATTTTATAAAAATAATAAAACAATTATCTGGTATTGGCAGCAATAAAGGGCTGAAGCGAATATAAAGACATTTCAAAGGTTTTTCTAAAATTGTCGAAATGACGTCGTTAAAGTAAGAATGCGTATGCATGTGTGTAGTTGGCCAACGCATTCGCTGCACAGAAACGGCTAATAAACAGGCCGCAGCGTATGAGGTGATGCCCCTCCCCAACACCCCCAAGCTTGATGTTACGGGGCGTTTGCTTATTTTCATTTATACCTATATGCAGTCTCTCATCATTGATTAAATGTCAAAATCTTGTCAAGATAATTGGAGACTACCTATACCGCTATCGGACAGACTGATGGTTAGACATAGAGAGTCGTTAATCCGAATTATGCCATGATTATATATATATATATATATATATATATATATATATATATATATATATATATATATATATATATATAAAAACAGTGTGTAACAACAATATTGTCCAAATCGTGTAACAGTAAAATTGTCCAATTGTTAGATTAAGCTCTGAACCGTTGTATCTTAGAAATGATTAAATATATCTTACTGGAATTCTCCGAATTTATTATAACATTATCGGACTCTACTTTGATCATTAAGAATGTATAATTAATCTCCATGCTTAATAGAAGAATCTTGATGAAATCGATTATAAACAAAAATGACATGTTCATCATTGATTAATCATAGCTACGTACCTAAAGTTTATAAAGGATTGAAATAAAGTCCACAAATATATATATATATATATATATA
>CAHIKZ030004513.1:1380000-1542500 GCA_903632075.3 Acanthosepion pharaonis | reverse complement strand
CTATCTATCTATCTATCTCTCTATCTATCTATCTATCTGTCTATCTATCACAATATTTTCAGGTCTACCTATTTCGAGATCAGCTGACAGTAGTAGATACAGGTGTTTTGAGTTGATAATTTTTAAATGCACAGTCCGGTAGAGTTAAGTTTGAACATCACGAAACAGCGATGTTTCCTCAAACACATGAATTCACTAAATATATCGTTTAAATTAATACGAGGATAAAAAATCCATATTTTTAATTTTTAAATTCAAGTTTTTGATATCGGTCATGAACATTTCTGACACTTGATAATTGAACAGTGAAAATTACTGATTTATTTTTTTATCACTATTAACTCAACAAAGTCGACATTAGGAGTTACTTTGAATTTAAAAAAATATATTGTTTAATTTTCTTCCGAAGAATTTTTTCGGAAAAAGTATATTTTTATTTTTAAATTAAAGTTTTGGTATCGCTCAGAAAATGTCTGATTTTTGTAAGTTGAACAGTGAAAATTACTCATTTATTTTATTTTCTCTGACTATGAACTCAACAAAGTTAAGGTAAGAAGTCACTTTAAATTTTAAAAAAATATTCTTCAAAACTTCAGCTAAATTGAAGCTTATATATATATATATATATATATATGTGTGTGTGTGTGTGTGTGTGTGTGTTTATGTGTGTGTGAGAGAGAGTATTTAAGCAACATATCTTCACTGAAGCATGTTTGGGTGAATAATCTAGACCCATATGTTTATTTTTATTTTAATCCTCTCAAATTCACGGATCAATTTCTTAGTGCTGTTACAAAACGAAGTAAGAAAGATGCCGTAGTATTGGTTATTCCTTTTATTTTCCCAAGTACACTCAATCTCATCCAAGATAATATTTAGGGGTGAATTGCTGCAAAAATATTCATGTAATTGATAGTTGTGAATTTTTTTTTGTAAATGCACATGAAACGCGCTCTGTTATAGTGAATTTACATTAAGAATATGTTAGGGAGCGAACAGTTTCAATTTTCTATTATCAATGTTTTAAAAATACTCAATCTACAATTAAAAAGAAATTTAATGTTTTTACAATTTGAACATACCAAAACATTACTTTCATAAACATTTTAAAACAATGTTGCTATAATTATAATTACATTTATTTAGTGTTGGTTTCTTTTATGGTCCCGTTCCTTGTACCACGGTGATAGTCCAAGGTAGAACCAATAAGGAGGAATTCGAACACAGGTATGGAATAACACAGATATATTACATATATACAGGAATATATACAGAGAAGTAGAAGTGTTAGTACCAACAATCAGGTTTAGTAGAGAGAACAATGTAGTCTCGACCAGTATCGCTATTCCAATGTCTTGCGGTAATTGTCTGAACGCGACTCTGTTTCGGACTGCCTCTGACTCGACTCTTGACTCGACTTGAACTACTGGCTGCCTCCTTGCCTACTCCTGAGGCGCAGTATTTATTAAGTATGGAATAGTTCATTATTACTATTATGGGCACGGTCCCATAACAGTTTCATTTTCTTTTATGAGCGCTTCGAGAATGTAGAGTATTTTTTGTTTTTGTTTACATAGTCGAGTATATTTGTATTGTCAATTAATATTTCTCTAAAACGTGAATGTGGACAGTAATGTTCTTTCAAACCTTTTGCAATATATATATATATATATATATATATATATATATATATATATATATAATGCGTTGTCGGATAATCGGTGACACAACTGGCACGCCCATACTGCGTGAAAGAGGTTAAGAATAATCTCGTCTCTTGGTAAAGAGGGACTTGTGCAACGGGTGTTACCATACTGTCATCCAACAACTACTATCAATACGAAAACAACAAAAAGAAAAGCGGTGTAATGGGGGTCAGGTTCCTTGAAATTGATCCCTCACCCGGTAATGAACCACATGAGTGACAGGTGTTATTGGGCCGTCAACCAGCGCATATAGAATTCCAAAAAAACAAATCAATGTGGCCAGTTAGAAAATATAAAGCTGGAAATGAATAAGTTTAATGTTAATATTTTAGGTGTATACGAAACTAGATATGAGAACAATGAAGATTTCGTTAAAATTCATACATGCAGGCAGAGAGGAAAATGAAAGCGTAGTAGGACTTTGACCAACACATGAAGAAATCTGTTCAGGGATTCTATCAACTATCTGACAGAATTCTCGTAGTTATACTTGAAAAGGAATCCTTTTAGCATATCCATCATATTTATATATTCACCGACAGCAGAAAGTACGGAAGAAGAAATTGAAAAGATTTACTGTATGCTTGGTGCAATGCAAATTGAAGGAAATTAAAATTTTCATGGGAGACGTCAATGCCAAAGTAAGAAAAATATAGTGTTATGTTCCGGTTCCTTGTACCACGGTGATAGTCCAAGGTAGAACCAATAAAGAAGAACGCCAACACAGGTATGGAATAACACAGAGATATTACAGACAGGAATATATAAAGAGAAGTAGATGTGTTAGTATGAACAATCAGGTTTAGTAGAGAGAACAATGTAGTCTCGACCAGTATCGCTATTCCAATGTCTTGCGGTAATTGTCTGAACGCGACTCTGTTTCGGACTGCCTCTGACTCGACTCTTGACTCAACTTGAACTACTAACTCCGCTTGAACTACTGACTGCCTCGTTGCCTACTCATGAGGCGCAGTATTTATTAAGTATGGAATAGTCCACTATTATTATTATGGGTAAGATCCCATATATAGATAAGGAAATATTTGGCAAATTCGGACTAGGAACTTGGATGAAATGAACGCGGAGCAAATGGGTACAATATTACTGGTTACAAGAAGATCCAGTAACTATATGGACAGGGAGAAGACCTGGAGGAGAAATGAAGAACAAAATCGACGATATAACGGCCAAATAAGCGATTAAGATACGAAGTTTTATGCTGACTGCGGTAACGACCTCTTTCCAGTGACATGTGTAGTTAGAGTGAAACTACAGAAATTGATATGAACCAAGAGAGTTCTCAAATGGCAATACGACAGACTTCTAAATGACCCAAACCTGAAGGACACATATTTGTTTTTAGCGTTTCCCCCCAAGCAAGGCGAGAAGCCACTAGGATGCAAGGGGTTACAGAAAATTTGGAGCAAGATCAGATAGGAGTGATAGAAGAAATGATGAGGAGAAGGGTAGTGGATAGATCAAGGCAACTGGAGATGTCGCTTGACATTACATTTGAATAGCTGGAGGTTATAGCTCTCAGAGAAACTGGAATAGGGAAGGGAGTTCCACAAGCGAGAGGTGCGAGACATGAAGCTACTGGAGTAGAAGAGACGGCCACATTTAGGAGTTTCGACAGTGAAAATGTGAGAGCGGGATGCCAGCCTCGTAGGGAGCTTGAACTCATAAAGTCTGGGAACCAGCGAATGCAGCTCCTCGGAGCAATTGCCATGAAAGTATTTGTAAAACAGACAGAGAGAGGCGACGGTGCGTCTGTGAGAAAGTGATTGTAGACGAGATGCCAGAGCAGGGTCAATCATATTGCTATAAAGAACCCCGAGGCAAACAGAAGGGGCTCCAGACCATATATGACAGCAATATGAAAAGATTTAAAAGCAGATACAAGGAACCAAATAATAATAGAAATTCGAAGTGGAACACATTAAAATAAGCTTTAGTAACATCGCATTGGGAACGAATTTAGCGAATATACGAAAATAGAAAGGGGCGTAAGGCAACTATGAGTCTTCTCATTCGACCTGTACAATCTATACAGTGAGGCAATTCTGATAGAATTGGAAACCCTACCAGGATTTAGCATTGATGGCCACAACCATAACAATATAAGATACTCAGACGACACAGCACTGATAGCGGACACGAAAGAGAAATTACAAAATCTTCTACATAAGGTAGCGACGGAGAGTGCGAAGAAAGGACTGATCATAAAGTATAAAATGCATGGTCATCAGTAAGAGGAAGAGCCGAAAATGCGATTTCCAGGACGGGAACCCTAGAATCAGGCAGACGCAGAAGTTTAAATATCTGAGAAGCGTTTGACAAGGGACGGTAAGGAAACATTCCAAAAAATGGGTAGAGTATTGCGAGACAGGAAGATTTCTTTGGTAACAAAGAAGAGAATACTGAGCTGTTACTTGACATCTGTTCTTCTTTACGGCAGAGAATGTTGGACGATTTCCTCAAAGATGAAGAAGAGACTCGCGGCGATGGAGATGTGGTTCTACAGAAGGATGCTAAGGATATCATGGCCCGAGTGTGTGAGCAACGACCAGGTCTTAGAGAGGTTACCAACAAGGATAAGGCTTATACTTAACGTCAGAAAGAGGCAGCTGTAGTTTCTGGGACACATAATGAGGAAGAAGGGCCTGGAGAATCTGATACTCACAAGTCGAATAGAGGGAAAGAGAAACAAGGGAAAGCAGCGCATGACATACCTGGCGAGCTTGAGCAGGTGGATGACAGAACGTGGTCTGGGGGAGGAAGCAGAGGGAAGGAAATTGCTGATTGCTGCAAAGGTTAGAGGTGGAGTGGAGAGCCATGATCGCCTACGACCTGAAAGGACATAAAAAGAAAAGAACATCGAGATCGTCCCAAGAAAGATTAAACAAGTAAAAAAAAAAGGATTGGATGAAAGATGAAATTCTTGACATGATTAAAAGGAGACAAAAACAATGTTAAAGAATGACACAGAATATATGACTTTGCACATAGCAAAAAGTGCAGGCAGGCAGGCTAAAGGGGAATGTCTGAACGAAAAATATACAGAAATAGAAAGAATGAGTATTTCACATAAACAGATATGCGTAATAGAATAAGACAACTAACATGACAAAAACCATGCTCATCAACAGGATAAAATCCAAATATTCGACACTGATATTAAAGATAGAATAATTCTTCAGAAGTGGAACGAATACATCAATGAATGTTGCAGTTTTTGTATATATATATATATATATATATATATATATATATATATATATATATATATATATGTACTAGTGAGCTAGCCCAAATGACTTGACTCACTTTATAGTCCACCAATAGAAGGTTAACCAATCAGAAGTCGTAGAATATTCAATCCGTCGTGTATAAAGGCGGCCATTTTGTTTACTCCGAATGTTCAGTGCCAACTTGTCAGGCGAAAGAACAGAAGGAAGAGCCACTGAACTACGCTCTGCTACTTTACCGGGATATCCACTGCTAACATGAACTACGCTTCCCTACCGTCTTCGAAATATTCACTGCTAACCACTGGATTCTATACTCAAAGACGACCGTCATCATGAACAACAAAGAACCCTTCCATGATGAATGAGGACAACCCTCAATACACAGAAATATTGAATGACCAGAAATATTAAAATATAACACAATGGCCATACTGAAGAGAAACAAAGAACCAGGGCCAGACGGAATTCTAATAGAGATGAAATATACAACGCTGGTGATATACTGGAAGACCTAATTAAATCAATTTCATACTGCTGCCTTAGAAACCAGGTGCAAACGAATGTGATCTCCATCGGACAATCAGCCTAACGAGCCACATAACAAAACTGATTATCGGGATTCTGGTGAATAAAACGTGCAGCATAATTAGACCATAAGTAGGACACGAACAGTGCTGGTTCGTTGGCACTGGAACAAGGAATGCGATATTTATGCTCAAAATGATATCATAAAAAGAAATAGAAATGCAAAAGAGTGTTTTATGGGTTATTAGCTTAAATGCCGACCGTTCGAATGGCTTTTAAGTTAGCTCCTTCAGAGGGATTTTAATTCGGCCTTCATTAACATAAGTACAAAAAAGTAGATGCGTTAGGCGACAAGAAACTACAGAAGCACTCAAAATTGATCTCTGTATTTAAGTATTGCATTCATATTTAAGCTTACCTTTTAAAAGTTCAACGATAATTTTTCTGCCGCCACTTAACTTAAAGACAGTTTGATGCACGTAGGTCCTTACTTTCCGTACAAACAATTATTTTTAATTATTCCCAAATTTATTTCCAAGTTATAAAAATTGTTATCATACAAAAAAAATTCGTCACAAAAAAATGATGTACACATATCGCCGAAAAAATCGCAGTAATGAAAATTTGCGACGAAAAAATTTCAGGATTGCGAGTCTGAATATTTTTTTAACAGACTTATTCAACATTTACAGCGAGAGATTTATTATTGGCGACCACAATCTTAATATTAGATATGCAAATGACACAGATAAATATAGAGATGTGAGCATACATACAGTCAACGACGAAATTGTTCGTACACCAATCAATTTTGAATATTTTTATCCATTTCTCAGAATCTAGTGCCCGTATGATCATAGTTTTTTCTAATTTGTTATTACGCACACAAAAAAGAATATAAAACCAAAGTTTTAAAACAATAGGTTAAATACGACAAATTTGACAGGCGAATTATGCAAAATAGGAAAAGACAAAATTATTCGTGCAGTAGAAAATATTGTTTTAAATTGATTGATTCGTATAAGTATAAGTAATTAACGTAATTATTTTATCGGTGAAGCCTTCTAGACTATTTATTCAGTAAAATATTTGTGATAATTCCAGCAAAGAACATCATGTTGTGCACAGAGTGTCACCATTGTTATTCTTGCCTTTAACAACACGATGGGGAAGACAAAGGATCTTAGTGTTGACTTAAAAGAGAGAATTATTAACTTCCTCAAGTCGGGAAATAGTTACAACACTATTTCAAACCGGTTAGCTATCCCTAGATCTATGGTACAGTCCGTTTAAAGAAGTTTAATCAGTTTGGCCCGACAGGGAATTTGCTTGGGCGTGGAAGAAAACCCAAATTGTCACCGAGAACTACGCGAAAACTATGTCGCGAGATTAATATAAACCCAAGAGTTACTTTGAAAGACATCACCAAATGTTTGGTTACAATTGGTATCACTATAAGTACTCACACTATACAATGTTGTTTAAATAGAAATAGGTTGTATGGAAAACGACTACAACGAATCCTTCTTCACAAACCATGTCACATTGTTGCTCGGTTTAATTTTGATAAAACAAAATGTTCTTTGTTCAAAATGAACAAAGAAAATTGCTTTTGGGAACAAGTATTATGGTGTGATCAAACAAAAATTGAGCTTTTTATACAAAATAATGCACAGAAGATTTGGCGCAAAAAGGTTAAGGCTTTCCTCCCAAAGAACACAGTGGCAACATTAAAACATGCAGGCGGCTTGATGATTTTTTGGGTTGTTTTAGCGCAAGAGGGATTGGACAATTGATTGCAACAAGAGGAATAATGAAATATGCTGACTATATCAAAATTCAGGATGAAAATCTACAATTATCAGCGCAAAATCCTCATCTAGATCGGCGATTTACTTTCCAGCAAGATAATAATTCCAAACATACGTCTAAATCTGTTACTGCGTGGCCTCAGTTACAGTTCTGCCATGGCTTTCAATGAGTCCTGACTTGAATCCTATTGAAAATCTATGGCAAGAATTGAAAATTCGAATAAATCGTTGGTCACCAAAAGACCTTCAGGAATTAAAACGTGTAACCATGTATAACGGAAGAAAATCGCAGAAGATACTTGTCCAAATCTCATCAAAAACTTTAGAAAAAGATAAGTTATAAATATGAGAGCCCATGATATTGACTATTAATAGTGTGAAAATTGCTCAATTTTTTTCTATTTTTCATACTGTACGAATAATTTTGTCTTTTCCTATTTTGTATAATTTGCCTGTCAAATTTGTTGTATTTAACCTATTGTTCTAAAAATTTGAGATTTATATTCCTTTTTCTGTGATTATTAACATATCGAATATGCTGGCATCATACGGGCATTAGTTTTTGAAAAATGGATAAAAATATTCAAAATTGATGGGTGTACGAATATTTTCGTCGTTCACTATATATCTAGCTTCTTTTGAATAGAGTAATAGAGATGCGTGTATTTGTGTGCATATGTTTTTGTGTTCATGTGTGTAAGTCTGTGTGCAATTATAAGGCTCCTTAATTAAATTAACGTTTTTTTTTCTTCCTGGTCATTTTGTTGTAGTCGAGATTCTTTGGCCGTATATTCCCTTTTAAATTCTGCTAAATTATTCTTACCTCGTGTCTCACACTACAAACACCTCCGTAATTCGATAGACTGAAGTTGAAATTTTAAAAAATAACTCGCTGTCTTTGTTGGAACCAAACTCCAAGAATATTAAAAACAAAATTAACGCTAAACATATATTTTATTTTCCATTATCATTTAGCGCAGAAAAGAAAAAAAATGAAAGAAAATGAAAAAGTGTTGATATCTTTTTAATGTCATGAATATATTCATAATTTGGCTGTCGGGAATATTTTATATTTTAACATTTTTCCTCGAACTTTATCGTATAAAGAAAAAAAAATATTTACCATTGGCTTACACGAACCAATATTAAAAATGGAATCAGACATGCGCTTTTCTTCAGTTCAAGATTATCTTTTGGTATTTCTTCATTTCTTCATACTATATATATATATATATATATATATATATATATATATATATATATATATATATATATAAATATATATATATATATATATATAAAAATATATGTATATATATGTATATATATATATATTCTCGTTATTTTTTGTCACCATTATTCTTTATATCTATATATCTCCACTTTTCTTTATTTATATGCGTTTTTCTTTATATCTCTTTTTTTCTTTATTTATATGTTTTTCCATATATCTATTTTCTGTCTCTTTGTAAATGTTTTTACGTTTATTCATATCTCTTTTGCTCATTAATTTTATCAGATTTTTCCATTATTTATTTCTATCTCTATTTCTATCAGTCATTATTTCTTCTTTTTTTTTTCTGTTTCTTTATATATCCCTTCCCCTTCATATCTGTTTTCGCTTTAAATCTATTTTTTGCTTGTTTATTAATGTCTATCATCTTCATTCCTATCACAATTTCCCATTATTTATATATCTTTTTTTTCTGTTTAATTATTACGCTTTTTATTGTTATTTACTGATCATTTTCTCTTCTCGGCTTATTTATATCTTGTTTGACATTATTTATATTTCTGTTTATCTTTATATCTCCTTTTCTGTTTATTTATATAGCTTTACAATTTTATTTATATTTGCTTTTCTCGTTATTTATATATCATTGTGCTCTTTCATGTCTTCTGTCTATTTAGATCTCTTTTTTCTCTTTATATCTACTCACAGATAGCTATAGTCCCCTTTTCTCGGTATATCTTTTTCTCTTTCTATATAATTACTTTTCTATATATTTATTGTTCGTTTCTCCTATATATTTCAATATTATTCGTCTTGACCTCGCGTTGCGGCCTCAGTCACTTCACTCTCACATCGCCGTAATGTAGCTTTACTGTTTAGTAGATGGTCTGTTTTTTATTCACTTATTAAACAGTATATATTTATTCCTTTTCATCTGAATATTTGAGAAATCTTATTAGAAAATTATGTCCTCTTCGGCTTATTTTTCTAAGATTTCTCGAGTATTTAGGTCGGTCGATAGAAATAAATATACTGTGTAATAAATATATAAAAACAGAGCACCTACTTAAATACGGATATCCATTAAAAAACGTTTAATATATATATATATATATATATATATATATATATATATATATATATATATATATATATGCTTGAAAAATGTGATCGGAGGAACCAGGAAAATCACATTCCTGGGGAAATAAAATATAATCAATGGACCCCTAAATTTTTCTGTTTTTTTAAAATAAATTAATACACACATACACACACATATATATATATTATTATTATTATTATTATTATTATTATTATTATTATTAAATATAACAGACAATGAATATCTATTGTTCAATATTTGGATTATTTTTAATAAGTTGGTCCTAAGCTTTCGGCTCACATGTTCCAGCCTCAGATTGGTTATACAGACATGAAACAAATATATCCCTCGTCAAAGATGATATTTTGTTATTTTGACATAAAAGATTGCTATGCGACGTTAACGGTCGCAGAATAGCAGTCTCAGATCGTAAGTTCAAGATGCGGTCCTATGACGTCATACCACGCGATAGACTGAAGTGTTTCAACAGAACCAATGTCTAGATGTAATGGCATGTGTTGTGTCTACAAAAGTGATCGAAAGAAAAAAAACTCTAAATAAATTCAGCAGATAAAAAAATAAAAATCCTTCTAAAATTCCCAGCAGCTATCTGCCGTGCACATATATAGTCCTACCAATATTCAATATATAATCTGTCAGCTGGGCAGATATATTTCCCCTAACGAGCAAATGTGGCGCATCCTGGGCTTCGAAATCCACGAACGGCATCGAACAGTGATTAATCTGGTTGTTCATTTTGAAAATGATTAGTGTGTATATTTCACAGAAGATAGCGCTTGAAACGTAGTTGAGAATGCGCCAGAAACCACTTTGTCAGGTTTCTTCAAATTTTGCCAAAGTGACATGTTTGCCCGAACGCTGCTGTATATTGAAGTCCCCGTCTGCTACACCTGGGCACACAATAAATAGAGCAGACGCAAACAAGGAGCACAAGTTGAGGGCTGAGAAGAAAATGCAGAAGCAAGACCATCCAGCGGATGTACACTGTGCACCCAAATCAGCAGGGGTGCTTCTTTCTACGCCTGCTGCTCTACACTGTTAGACCTGTGAAGATATAATGGAGAAGTCGGTACGACCTACAGAGAAGCCTGCGTCAAACATGGACAACTGGAGGACGATGCCCACTGGGACCAGACACTGCTGGATGCAGCAGTCAGCAGAGCACCAACTCAACTGTGCCAGCTATGTTCTATCATGTTAATGACATATGGCTTGGGCGAGCCTCTCACGCTTTGGGCGACCCACAAAAGCATCAAGACAGAAGACATCCTACGAAGGATTCAAAGGCAAGCCTCAGCAGAAATTGTTACAATCAATGGTACCATTTACAATGAGGCATTAGTTGACCTGAACATGCGATTGAAAGGTATGGGAGGCCAAGGAATTTCCACATTTGGCCTATCTCAACCTGAGCAAAGAGCAAACAATCTGGCAATTGAGTAAATGAGGGAAATCAACTATGACACCGAGAAAATGACGGCGTATATTGGTAATAACGAACATGATGGAGGACGATGTAATAACGAACATGATCGAGGACGATGTAATAACGAACTGATGGAGGACGATGTAATAACGAACATGATGGAGGACGATGTAATAACGAACTGATGGAGGACGATGTAATAACGAACATGATGGAGGACGATGTAATAACGAACATGATGGAGGACGATGTAATAACGAACTGATGGAGGACGATGTAATAACGAACATGATGGAGGACGATGTAATAACGAACTGATGGAGGACGATGTAATAACGAACTGATGGAGGACGATGTAATAACGAACATGATCGAACATGATGGAGGACGATGTAATAACGAACATGATCGAGGACGATGTAATAACGAACTGATGGAGGACGATGTAATAACGAACATGATCGAGGACGATGTAATAACGAACATGATCGAGGACGATGTAATAACGAACTGATGGAGGACGATGTAATAACGAACATGATGGAGGACGATGTAATAACGAACTGATTGAGGACGTTGTAATAACGAACTGATGGAGGACGATAATAACGAACATGATGGAGGACGATGTAATAACGAACATGATCGAGGACGATGTAATAACGAACTGATGGAGGACGATGGAACATGATGGAGGACGATGTAATAACGAACTGATTGAGGACGTTGTAATAACGAACTGATGGAGGACGATGTAATAACGAACATGATGGAGGACGATGTAATAACGAACATGATCGAGGACGATGTAATAACGAACATGATGGAGGACGATGTAATAACGAACTGATTGAGGACGTTGTAATAACGAACTGATGGAGGACGATGTAATAACGAACATGATGGAGGACGATGTAATAACGAACATGATCGAGGACGATGTAATAACGAACTGATGGAGGACGATGTAATAACGAACATGATGGAGGACGATGTAATAACGAACTGATTGAGGACGTTGTAATAACGAACTGATGGAGGACGATGTAATAACGAACATGATGGAGGACGATGTAATAACGAACATGATGGAGGACGATGTAATAACGAACATGATGGAGGACGATGTAATAACGAACTGATTGAGGACGTTGTAATAACGAACTGATGGAGGACGATGTAATAACGAACATGATCGAGGACGATGTAATAACGATGGATGGAGGACGATAATAACGAACTGATGGAGGACGATGTAATAACGAACTGATGGAGGACGATGTAATAACGAACTGATGGAGGACGATGTAATAACGAACATGATGGAGGACGATGTAATAACGAACATGATGGAGGACGATGTAATAACGAACATGATCGAGGACGATGTAATAACGAACTGATGGAGGACGATGTAATAACGAACATGATCGAGGACGATGTAACGAACATGATCGAGGACGATGTAATAACGAACTGATGGAGGACGATGTAATAACGAACATGATGGAGGACGATGTAATAACGAACTGATTGAGGACGATGTAATAACGAACTGATGGAGGACGATGTAATAACGAACATGATGGAGGACGATGTAATAACGAACATGATGGAGGACGAACTGTAATAACGAACATGATGGAGGACGATGTAATAACGAACTGATGGAGGACGATGTAATAACGAACATGATGGAGGACGATGTAATAACGAACTGATGGAGGACGATGTAATAACGAACTGATTGAGGACGATGTAATAACGAACATGATGGAGGACGATGTAAACGAACGAAACGATGTAATAACGAACTGATGGAGGACGATGTAATAACGAACATGATGGAGGACGATGTAATAACGAACTGATGGAGAACGATGTAATAACGAACTGATGGAGGACGATGTAATAACGAACATGATGGAGGACGATGTAATAACGAACATGATGGAGGACGATGTAATAACGAACTGATGGAGGACGATGTAATAACGAACATGATGGAGGACGATGTAATAACGAACTGATGGAGGACGATGTAATAACGAACATGATGGAGGACGATGTAATAACGAACTGATGGAGGACGATGTAATAACGAACTGATTGAGGACGATGTAATAACGAACATGATGGAGGACGATGTAATAACGAACTGATTGAGAACGATGTAATAACGAACTGATGGAGGACGATGTAATAACGAACATGATGGAGGACGATGTAATAACGAACTGATGGAGAGACGATGTAATAACGAACATGATGGAGGACGATGTAATAACGAACTGATGGAGGACGATGTAATAACGAACTGATTGAGGACGATGTAATAACGAACATGATGGAGGACGATGTAATAACGAACTGATTGAGAACGATGTAATAACGAACTGATGGAGGACGATGTAATAACGAACATGATGGAGGACGATGTAATAACGAACTGATGGAGGACGATGTAATAACGAACATGATGGAGGACGATGTAATAACGAACTGATGGAGGACGATGTAATAACGAACATGATGGAGGACGATGTAATAACGAACTGATGGAGGACGATGTAATAACGAACATGATAGAGGACGATGTAATAACGAACTGATTGAGGACGATGTAATAACGAACATGATGGAGGACGATGTAATAACGAACTGATGGAGGACGATGTAATAACGAACATGATGGAGGACGATGTAATAACGAACATGATGGAGGACGAACTGGGTGTTTAGAATACAATTATTTCGAGCATTGATGGTGAAACGGGAAACCTATTCTTCCCCGATTCCCCAGGTGGAACTGGTAAAACATTTATAATCAACCTACTTCTGGCTAAACTGCGCCAAATGAAACATATTGCTTTAGCAATCAAGTGGAATAGCTGCAACCCTGCTAAGTAATGATCGCACAGCTTATTCGTGCTTCAAACTCTCTTTGAATCTGTACAAGAAAAAGAAGACAACCTACAACATGAGTCGTGGTTCTATAAAAGGCAAACTCTTCAGTCATTGCAAATTGATCATCTTGAATGAGGTGACAGTACTCCATAAGGGTCCCTTCGAGGCACTTGAAACACTACTTCACGATCTCACATAACACACGGCTCATGGGAGGTGCAACAGTCTTGCTTGTGGGAGACCTCAGACAAGCCCCTCCAGTGATTCCGAAATAGACAAAAGCTTACGAAGTAAACGCCAGTATAAAGTCTTCCAACCGGTGTCGGACTCTCAACCAACCTGAGGATGCAGCTCAGTGGTGATGAGGAAGCTGGTACTTTTTCTAAGCAACTATAGGATGTCGATAATGGAACTTTGTTTGGCGGGTCAGTTTGCCTTTTGAACATATGGTATCTGATTTAAAGTAATGAATGACTAGGGTGTTTCCTAACCTGAGGAATCATTTTACAGATCACAACTGAAAACCCGTGCCATTTTAGTTCCAAAGAATGTGGCAGTTGATGATTTAAACATCAACCTTCTGGAACAGTTGCCAGGTGAGCGTCACAGCTACAATTCTGTACTAAACATCGATGAAGGTGTGAATTATCCAGTTGAATTTTAGAATTGCCTAACACCAGCATGTCTCCCAATTTTTACCACAAGATTGGAGCACCAGTGATGCTGCTAAGAAACCTGGATTTACAGAAGCTTTTAATGGCTCATGACTTACAATTAAGAAGATAATGCCAACAGTCTTGGAGGAAACATTTCTGATTGGCAAATCCAACATTGAGTCTGTATTTATTCCTAAAATGCCACTTATTCCCTCGTATATGGCTTTACAGTTCAAGCGGCTGCAATTCCCAGGGAAACAGTTTTGCAATCAGCATTAACAAAGCTCAGGGGTGATCTTTTGATGTGGTAGACCTTAGCCTTGAAGAACCGGTTTTCTTTTATAACCAACTTTACGTGGGATGTTCAAGAGTCGGCAATCTCAATCATTTGTTTATTTATACCCTACACGGAAAGAAACAAAAATGTTGCCTATCAAGAGGCTCTGTAAACTTAGTAAGAAACACCCAATCATCAGGTGTTTATGATTTAATTTGTACTGTTTGTCAGTGTTGTAAATCTTTTGTTAATCTATATTATTCTATTTGTAAATCTATATATAAATCTATTGTGTAATATATGCCAGTGTATTTGTACATCAATTGTAAATTTAGGTCCTTTAGGGCCATGTTCTCTGTGAACGCACAAAAGTACTTTTCAGTGCTATTTACTTTGAATTGTTACTTTCGGATAACCGAAGAATGGATGTGAGAACGGAAACTGTTTAGCATGAGGTTTTATTTAAAATTCGATATTGGCACCAGATTTCGCTACCAGTTTCACAAGCTGCCCAGGAATTGCGTCAACTGATTTCACCAGGGAATCTTATGGTATGGAAGACATAACTTATAATATTCGCCCTTCAAGTTTTTCTAATGTCTTGGATTGGTATAGTAGACTTGCACCTTTAACCAATGCCCAAAAAAAAGTCACCGTGAGTTAAGTGAGGACACCTGGCTGGCCACACATACACAAAAAAGAGAGTTATTTTTTCAATCACCCTGTATGTAACGAAGCACGACGTAGCTGGCAAACTCCAATTATGATAATGCTGGCATATAAATGTGCTCGCAGTTTACAACATAAATATGGAGTACTCTTAGTTTGATTTATTTTTTTGGCACGGATGTGAGTGTGTGAATCCGGGTTCAATATTAGCTAATAATTTACTGTTTACATTTTTATGCATACATGCAAAAAAGGCATTTAATGTCTCCAAGATCCGGGCCAACAAAAAAATGTTTACTAACTCCATACACACACACACAAACATATCTATCTATCTATCTATCTATCTATCTATCTATCTATCTATCTATCTATCTATCTATCTATCTATCTATCTCTCTCTATATATATATATATATATATATATATATATATATAAGTTATCAATTCGTCTGAAGATCGTGTGAGTGTATAACTCGGGTTACAACTAGGGCCATTCATTCATAGGAATTAACGTTATCAAGTGCTTTTGTTCTGTCTAGATAATGTAGGCGTAGGAGACTTTACTAAATAGTTCTTTTTCTTTTTTGCTGACTTTTAAGATGTTGCCTTGTTTAAAGGGTATTTAAGTCTTTTGACAAATTGTTCATTGGTTCCACCAACCGTTTTGGTTTTTTTTCCATAATAATAATATTATATATATATATATATATATATATATATATATATATATATATATATATATATATATATATATATATATCAGTAGTAGTAGTAGTAGTAGTAGTATTAATATTAGTATTATATATAAGCATGGTTAAAGAAAATCAAAAGTTATTTATTAAAGAGTTTTTTAATTTATTATTCACCATTTCTGAATGCTCTAAATAAGTAATCGAAACCATAAAAGTTACTCGAAATGTCGATAATAAATAAAAATTCCTTAACAAGGCACTTTCACTGGTCTTAAACTAAGCTTTATATATATATATATATATATATATATATATATATATATATATATATATATCAATAAAAAAAAAACATTAATTTCGTCTGATGATGTTTTTTTAGTGGACGAAACGCGTTACGTAGACCTACTTTCTATTTTGACATTCAATTTGCCAATACGTGTCTGTGTGTGAGCGTGTGTGTACGTGTGTGTACGTGTGTGGTTGCATTTACAAAAACGTCTCGGACAGTTAAGATATTCATGTACCGTCGCGATTTTTAGAAGCATCCTGGGACGTATATGTGACGTAAAAGAGATTGAAATCTGCAAAGAAATCAATTCGCATTACAAAGCGAATTACTGTTTCACCCACTTCACAAGTCCCATGAAACATTAGGGTCGTAAAGGCACCACAAATACTGAAACCGTAACATGAGTGGTGGGTCTTCAGCAAGATAAGATGGCGAAGCCAATCCTATTCAGGCTGGCTTGGAATTCAGAATTTTCCTTCTCCCTGACGGCTTACCGTACTCAACGCAACAAAACCCAGTCAGCCCTGGAGATGAAGATGAGATAGTCTAGTATAAAAATTTAATTTAACAAGCCCGAAATTTGAATAATGTTATTGATGAGGGCTTAGATTTGGAAATCAGACTGTAAAGTCCCATTTCCAATCGGAGATACGCTTGAAAAAATCATGGATCCACCTCGTCTGCCGCCTCCATCTATGGATTAATTAGTATGAAATATCAGAAAATCGTTACTACTTCAAAAGAAAATTCTTACAATATAATATATTTCTTGCTTAAATAACCTTCAAAAGGTTGATAAAACATAAAATGCAAATCAGTCAATATATCCCAACAATATTCTGATGTATAGAAATTTATTTACAGGGTGATTGAAAAGTAACTCCCCATTTTAGAATATCTATAATTTATTTATTAGTTATAATTTTTCAAGAAATGCATATGAGAGGAAAGTGTTTGGCATGAGGCTTTATTTAGAATTCGAATAGACAACAGATTTCGCTTCCAGCTTCTCGAGTCGACCAGGAATCGCGTCAATTGATTTCACCAGGAACTTTTATAACTTCATGTATTTGCTCCCCTTTCTGGCTGGCTCCCCTTACACAAAATAGGCAATTACTTATATTACTGTATACATACACACACACACACACACACACACACACATATATATATATATATATATATATATATGTGTGTGTGTGTGCGCACGCGTGTGTGTGTGTGTAGGAAAGAACTCGTTAGGTAAATAATCCAAAATTCTTTAGTATTTTTCTTATTATTTAACAAAAAATCCTTTATGAAGTCGTCAAAAAACAAAAGTTTGCGAATTATGACAGTTTTTTTTTATATGCATAAAACCCTTTCAGGAAAAAAATAAAAAATAAAATAAAAAAATAAATAAATCTCCATAGACACTTAACCAGACGAGACGATGTCATCTTCCGCTTTGAATTTAGACACCTCAACCTTACCCTGACTTGACCTTTTTGAATGTAACTGAGATATTGATACAAATTATTAACCCTTACGCCCCCTCTTTTTAAATAATTGTTCTAGCTGTTACCATAGTAATTTTAATTTTAATAATGAATATGCTTATAAAACGCGTAAATTTCAGGAATTAGTTATTCAAAAATAATTTCGCTTGAAGATGGAACAGAGCTTGGTACTTTAATTCAAATGATTATATTGAAGTTTTCGGCTTTTGTTTTGAAACATGAGACCTCTTATGTAGCGTTGGAATCGCATTTTTAAAACAATTAATATATATATATATATATATATATATATATATATATATATATATATATAATTATTTATTTAAAAATATGATTCCAACGCTACATATTTTTAAATAAATAATTATATAAATAATATTTACAGACACACACACACACACACACACACACACACATATATATATATATATATATATATATATGTGCGTGTGCGCGTGTGTGTGTGTGTGTTTTAGTAACTTGTCAATCACCCTGCATAATATTTTCCCATTAAAAACAGATTTGTCTAAAAATTACGTAAAAGTTAATATTATTACCAGTCGTTACGCTTACATTGGGAATACTATTCATGAACTGATTACCGTGCAATAATCAAGTGCAAATATGACTATATTGGAGGTACAGTCTCTAAAAAATGGACAGTGCCAAATTATTTATTTTTACAAAAGCCAGATCACATCAAGAATTAGGTGCTGAAATGTTTGTGCTGGCGCTATCTAATCCCCACTTTTTATACTTGACAAAGTTCAAAAACATTTACGCGGCATTATGAGCAATGAATCTATTGCAAACCTACAACCCCACACTCACAGTCGAACTGTCGGGAGGCTATTGCTTCTCTGTCGTCTATTTCCATGGCAAATGTTGCTAACAAACCCATCGACTGATTCTGATCATTTACGTTTATCAAATTTCACTTAAAATACTGGGTTCAGCTCGTGATATATTTTTTAACTTGGGACACCCTGTCACATCTTGGAATCGTCTCCCCATGCAGATATTATCAGGAAGTCAACTCAGTAAAAAATCGACCATGCTACTTTCAAAAGTACATAATGCTTACAGGTAATGCCCCAAGAGAAAAGTTTTTCTTGGGATAACAAATAGCACAATGCATATGGTTTGTATTGGTTACTTTTATTATACCCAGTAGAAAGATTTTGCTGATTGTCAGTGATCGGTAAATTTTCTATTTTAATATCAGCATTTTTCTTTATTTTATGAGTGCGTGTTGGCTGATGTGTTATTCGGCCTTCTATTTATGTGTGTTTTTAAGGTAGACATATATATGTGCACATGTATGTACAAGTACACAGTATGTACAAGTATATAGTTCAATTTTTTCAGATGTTTCATTAGCCCCTTCGCGTATATAAGTAGAAGGCCAAAGAGTATATCAGCGGGCAAGCACTCATAAAAAATAACAAAAACAAAGATGATGATGATAATAAAATATTTGTCAATTAACTTAGAAAAATAATACTTTTCAGCAAAGACTGGATTCTACTGGGTGGTTTCTCTGAGGCAGCTATCAGTTGAAGACGGAAGTATATCATTCAATCGCGATAAGTATCTGTCACCATACAGTGTATTTCCTCGAAAGAGACATTTAATTTAAAAAGCATGATCATGTGCACCCGCTGTTCATCTCGAGGTTCTCGACAAAATGACGTTACTCCATTAAAATCCAAAGACGGATATGAAATATGATCGGTCCTGACTTAAAATCTCGACTCCAGTCACTTTACCACCGACGTATTGTGGCTTCCCTCTGTCTTTCCTATAAATATTTTCAGGGCATCTGCTCTGACGAGCTATTTTCACTGGTGCCCCGACTGGATGATTTTAACCGTGTTATTGGTTGGCATCTCGGTCCCACCCTTTTACTGTCGAAACAGTTACATGTAATCGCCTCTTCTACTCCATCAGCTTCTTTTCTCGCACTTCACGACAGTGGAACTCCCATCGTCTTACTTGCTTCTCTGATAATTATAATCTTCAAAAGTTTAAATGTAACGTCAATCCACATCTTCTGTTGCCTTGATCTCTTTCTTCTTTTTATCCTTTCCTCAATCCAGTCTTTTCCCTTACTTACGCTCTCTGTAGACCCACCTTACTTGGGATGAATTATTTAAAAAAATATACTTAAAATCGTCCAAAACGTTGTATATGTATAATCCAGAAGCTAGATTATACATATAAGTGTTTTTCAATTTCCTTTTTTTACTGCAACCCACATCAAGAGCCACATTTTGCATTGCGACCCACACCAAGGGCCACATTTTGCATTGCGACCCACATCAAGATCCACATTTTGCATTGCAACCCACAGCAAGAGCCACATTTTGCATTGTGACCCACAGCAAGAACCGCATTTTGCACTGCGACCCTTTACATCTACGTGTAATAAATCAAAGACGAACTCTATTCACTAGGTTCATTTATTTAGCATCGATAATTTATATGTATATTTCTTATGATCCTCATATATTGGAATTGCATGTATCTATTTGTATTATCTATTTGTATAAATGCATGAGAAAACACCTTGGCATCTACTATTGGGAACATAAAAACAATGACTGTTGGAAGATTTGTTCGGCCATCATGAACCTCTTCTCGCCATTGTCAAACGGAGAAAAATGGCGTAGTTTAAACACATTACAAGGCACGACAACATGTACAAGACTATCATGCAATGCACCGTTGAAGATGTACGTAGAAAAGGACGCCAACTTAAAACTGGTTGGACAATGTCAAACAATGGACAGGTATGACTATACAAGAATTGCTGATGGCTGCCCTTGATAGACCGTTGTGGGGGAGATTTAGTGTGGCTTCTGCATTCGGATCCCCTCCCCCTACGATTAAAAAAGTCAAAGGGTTGATGATGATTTTTATGAAAAAAAAAAACAAACTAGCCTGTTCTTAAATTTCAGAGAAACAGCCAACTCACGTAAAATTCCGAGACTTCAAATGAACACAACAAAGAAATAATGTTGTACCGGTACTCATCTTCAACAGTGAGGTCGGGTAATTCACTTTTATCCGTGACTTCAGATGCAGCTGAATTATTCAACAATCGCTGGCCAGGAACACGAACGCCCTGGACATCTTCGAAGCTAAGTTTTGGCGCGAGGTCTCTTTGTGACCACACTAAGTCCGCAACAAGTTTAACAAACAAGATAAATAAACTTAATAAGAAAAGATTCTCTTTCTCTCCCCCCTCTCTCTCTCTTTCTCTCTCTCTCTCTCTCTCTCTCTCTCTCTATATATATATATATATATGAAAAAAAAATATACGGAAAAAACAAACAAAAATCCTAATATGCAATTATGCTGTTTTAATGTTAATATAATGTCAACGTCGGACGTAATTGCATATTAGGATATTTGTTGGTTTTTTCCGTATATTTTTCTTCATACTGGCGGATCTATATCCATATATTTGCTTACATATATATATATATATATATATATATATATAAAAAATAAAATATAATACGTGCTTACCTCGGTAAAAAATAGCATGATTTATGATTGCTGTGCAACTTTTAGAGTTGTTGATTTTATACACTTTGCTCTCACTTGCATATTTATTTTCTTTATTTCTTTTTTGTTGAGGTCCATTTTATTTATCTCGCGAGCCACAGTTCATTCTATTATATGGCCCATTGTGTAACATTATGTGAGTCAAATAGAGTTGAATAAATCAGAGTTAAGAGGTAAAACAAAAAAAATCTCGCAATTAATAAAGAGCAGCAGATTTTGCTTGAAATATATCGTATTTCTGAAAGATGATATATTTGATCGAGTCAGTTAAAAGCTACAAGTACCGCAAGAAAAAAAAAGGATGTAGCGGTGGCTTTTCATTGGTCGGAATGTGACGATTCATCTTGCAACTAACGGTAACGCGAGAATCCCTGCAAAAAAAAAGGAGTTTCGCCGTTCAAATTCTTCCATGAAAATCTTCACCACGTAGAGTAAGTGTCTGCAATGTTTTCTCACTCACTACACCTTATCCATCACTGACAAATACCTAAGCTCGCTGCGACTGTGTTAATAAATTTCATCAATGATTCATGATTTTCGTTTTGTGGTGCTCCAATGAGCAATATAATAACTTCCTTTTTCTGGTTTTTCTTAAACTTTTGGAATTTCATACTTTTAATCATTATAGTTGTCAACAATCGTCTTTTAGGGATACAGAAAGTAATTATCTCCCCTTGGTTGAGATAAGTCACGAGTATCAGCTGACCGTCGCTTGATGACATCACTACATACAGTGACGAAATGGGTCAGTCATTCAGTTTGTTTACAGCAGCCAAACCAGCGGTTGCTTTTTCAGCCTGGGCATGGGCTGAGGTTAAATCTACATCTTCCAGCAAATTCGACAGTTTATAAGTCCATTTTGCCATTTCCCTTGAGTAATATATCTTTCCAAAGATAGAGAAATCTCTGGTTAGCCGTAAAAGATTTGGGAAAATCCAAGACTCGCCGTTTCCTGCTTGCGGAATATGTCATCGTTTAGAATATTGTAGATTTATCTTGCACAATTTTATCTGGATTCCTAAACATGGCTTCTCCAGAAACACAGAATAATCTCCATATTATATGTATGACCCTATATTTCGTTCTCATTATACTACTTGCCATGTAGATAAATGTGATATAATTTCTCTGCGTGCGATAATGTATAAATCTTATAGAAATCTCCTGTCATTCAGTTTATTATTATCATTATTAATTACTTTGATTTCTGGTGTGTACAGATTTCTTTCAGGGTCCCACAAAAAGACCTAAGGTTAGAAATAGCATCATGACATTCTCCACTGACCAATTAAAAAACACACACACACACACATATATTTTTCATAAAGCCCTTCGTAAGGTGTGAGCTGTACTCGCAAGAACAATTTTTTTGTAATTCTTTAAGGCATGGGCCTCCAGGAATCCCTTCAATGAGTCTACTGGTATCATTTCCAACCAATCCGAGGGCTCTAACTACAACAGGGATTGTTGATGTTCTCATATGCCACTTTTTTTGAGATTTCGATTTCAAGGTTCTTGTATTTTAATAACTTTTTGAAGATCTTCAAAGATACATTGCAGTCTACAGGGACTGCCATATCAATAAGGAGGTATTTTTTTTGTTTGCGCTCTCTAATAACAATGTCTGGGCAGTTAGCTTTGATTATTATTATTATTATTATTATTTCCTTTGATTTCTGTTATATACTCATTTTCTTCGGGATCTCAACCAGAGAGGTAAGACCAGAAATGGCATCATGACATTTTAACTGAATATTTTTGTAAAATAAAAATGAAATACCCTGAGGTCACACATATTTTACATTGAAAAAGGCCTTTCTTAAGATGTGAGCTATACTTGTGAAAACATTCTTTTGTATTTCTTTAAGGCATGGGATACCAGGGACATCTTCAATAAATCTATCAAAACCTTTTCTAATCAAATAATAATAATAATAATAATAGTAATAATAATAGAAACACCCTTAATAGATTTAGATTTTGTCACAAGATTAGGGAACTGGAGCTTATAAGTACCTAGGAATTAGCAAAGGAGATGGCATACAACACCTCCAAATGAAGGAAAAAAATAAGAAAAGAGTACTACAGGCGTGTACGTCTGGTACTAAATACTGAGCTAAACTAAAAAAAACAGAATATCAGCCATAAACACATTGGCTGTCCCTGTGGTGCAATACAGCTTTAATGTCCTTAACTGGACCATAGCTGAAATTAAGCGAATGGACGCCAAGACGAGAAAGCTTCTCACTTGCTATCGCATGCATCATCCCAAAGCTGATGTTGATCGTCTGCATGTGCCCAGATCCGAAGGAAGCAGAGGATTAGTTCAACTTGAACTGTCCTACAAAACTCCAACAAGTGGCCTCCAAAGATACTTGGAAACTACAGAAGACTGGATGATGGTATGCGTCAAGGAACATGAAAGTAGTAAGCGTCTTTACTCCGTAATGAAAGAAGCCAACAAATTCAAAATAGAGTTTCAAATGGACGTAGAGATGCAACTACAGCACAATACACCGGCTGAAACTGCAAAATACCTAAAAAGATAGCTAAGACGAATGCAACCGACCAGATACAGAAGCGATGGCAAGATAAACCGCTTCATGGCCAATACTCTGCCCGTACCAAACAAGCTGACGTAGACAAAACCCGTACCCATCAGTGGCTACGTAGTGCAGGGTTGAAAGCGGAAACTGAAGGTTTTATCCTTGCTGCACAGGACCAATGCTTGCTAACTAGGAATTATCAAGCACATATACTAAAATATTGCGTCAGCCCAAAATGCAGATTCTGTGATAAATATCCAGAAACGATTGATCATCTTGTATCAGGTTGCACGATGTTGGCACCCACTGAATATAAAATCCGACATGACAGAGTGGGCCAATATCTGCACTGGAAAATCTGCAACTTCTACGAGAAGGAAACTGAAAGAAACTGGTATGAACACCACCCAGACCCGGTTACGGAGATAGGACCTGTTACAATTCCATGGGACTGCACAATACACACTGACAGAGCAATCAAGGCCAACCGGCCAGATATTGTTATTAAAGACCACAAACAAAAACGGTGCCTCCATATTGATATGGCAGTCCCTGCTGACTGCAATGTATCTTTGAAGATATTCAAAAAGCTGTCAAAATACAAGGACCTTGAAATAGAAATCTCGAAAATGTGGCATATGGGAACATCAACAATCTCTGTTATAGCTGGAGCCCTAGGACTGGTTGGAAAAGATTGCAGTAGACTATTTGAAGGGATTCCTGGAAGTCCATGCCTTAAAGAAATACAAAAAATTGTTCTGACAAGTACAGCCCACACTTTACGAAGGGCTTTATCTATGTAATTTTTTTTTTTTTTTTGTCAGTGGAAAGTGTCATGATACCATTTCTAACCTTAGGTCCCTGGGCGGGACCCGGAAAGAAATGTTTAAACGCCAGAAATCAAAGAAAATAAAAATAAAAATAAGAAACTAGTGGAAGACAGATGTACTGTTGAAATATTGCTAAACATTGTTAAACGCCGAATCTTTTCATTTATTTTTCTTTTCTCAAATCGCACTCTTCCGTGTTGTATTATTATTATTATTATTGTTGTTGTTGTTGTTATTGCTGTTGTTGTTAATGGAGTGGCGTTACTAATCTGAGGATCTGACATCCACTTTTGCGAGAGAAAGGCATCTGCGCGATGATTAGATTTGGATTCGCTAAAGGGTTGAATATTCTGTAAGTGGCCCTTGTCTCAAACGATGTAATTCGGGCAAATCTGTATAATATCCCTACTTCTAGGGGCCACCCTTAGTGCTTATTGAAGATGACGACATGCACACCAATTTGCCAAGGTACTGTGTTCAACTTTCACTAAATACCCCATTAATGTTGCCCTTCTATCAAACAGAGATAGCACGGGTCAATCAGTTATGTGCCATGCGTGATACACGCGTAAGCAATCATGTATCTTTCAATACATGACTGACGCATTAGGTTACCATTTCTTTCTGCGGTAGACCAGTTGCTATCAAAGGCTATAGAGCCCAGTCTATGCTGCTATTTGCCCATAGCTGGGGGGGGGGAGAAGAAGAGTATTCACACCTTTCCCAAGGGTATTAGCACGTAAGTGAATGTAATAGATTCGACTGGAATTCAAACTCGGCTTTCCGATTCCTCAATCCGCGCAGCTATCCATTACCCCTCCAATGGCACAGGAAATAATACAAACGTCAATTAATGCTACATTCGTAGCAAACTCCACACACACAGATCATTTTGCTTTGTTTTATTCTCACTAGGTAGCTCAGAATATGTTGGCCTTTTACCTGCTTAAGTTCAGTTAAGTAAACAGAAAAAATATAGCATTAAAAAAATGTTATTCAAATTGGAACCTAACATGTATACTTGTGTATAGTGCGAGGTTTTATGATCACTTTTAAGCGTATAGGGATTCGCATTATATACAGGTAGTTTTTTGAAGAGATTAAAAATCATGTATTTCCGATGACCGGTTGCACTATACAGAGGTAATTTTTTCTGGAGGGAGTAAAATTTATACCAAAAATTCAGTGTTGGTATTATACATGAAATCGCCTTATATACGAGTATATGCGGTAAATCATTTTGCTGGTGTCTAAAATCAGTTTTGTTTTTAAATCATTATTTCTCATATTTTGTTTTATCTCCACCAGAAAGTCATTTTAAATTTATTTAGCGTCCAGTTTCCTAGCAACACCGCTGGGAACCTTCGCAAATACGTAATATAATGAAAGCTATAGAAAATCTTTTTTTTAGAATTTTAGTAGGTCACTCATATTTCATTAAAAAATAATTTATTTTGTCGGACCCGGTAAAATAGAACATATTTTTAAATGTATTTTAACGGTCTCGATAAAATAGACCCCTAAAATATTCTGCTGGTAAATATTTTTATTTTACCGGTCTCGGTAGGTAATTTTAATAATAACAACACAAAGATTTAACAAAGAAGTTTATTTATTTTCATCATCAATTGTTAAAACAAATTAAAATCTTTTCCAACATCAATTGTTAAAACACAATTTCAAATCATTTATTCATCAATTATTAAAAGAAATATGGAAGACTGAATATTTTAAGCATTTCAAGCATAGGTCTCTGAAAATCCATAACTTACCCTTAGGGATGGTTCTCTTGCCAATACACTTCAGGTGCATCCACTGAAGACAACAGTTACAGACCACAGAATCCATGACGTTTAAATCCTGCCTACACAGATGACACAACAACCACTTTGCTGACGATCCTAATTTACCGGAAAAATAACCTGCGTGTCTATTTTACCGAGACCGGTAAAATAAATTTAAAAGCGTATCTGTCTATTTTAGCGGGACCAGCAATATAGTTTGGGGTTTATTTTACCGAGACCGGTAAAATAAGCTTAAAAGCATGTTTGTCTATTTTATACGACTAGCAAAATAGGCTGGGGTCTATTTTACCAAGAACGGCAAAATAAGATTAAAAGCATGTTTGCTTATTTTGCCGGTCTCAGCAAAATAGCCTGGGGGTCTATTTTACCGAGACCGGTAAAATAAGCTTAAAAGCATGTCTTTCCTATTTTACCGGGGCCAGCAAAATAGACTGGGGTTTATTTTACCGAGAACGGTAAAATAAGCTTAAAAGCATGTTTCTCAATTTCACCGGGACCAGCAAAATAGTTTATTCGTTTCATTGAACTGATTTATTATCTTTCATTTGTTTTGCTTTTTATCGAAACCCAGAAATCATTTTAAAATTTTACCACAGTTAGGCATGTAGCTTTTATCTGAAAATGAGCAGTAACAGTCAACCAGATTTTAATTTAAATTTCATATTCTTGGCAGCCCTTCTCAAATACACGACGCCTTACAAATTTAACCACGTATATCCCCACCAAAAATGAAATTCAAATTTATTAACACAGTAAATTCGTCTTTATTAATTTTTTCATTTTTTGTTTAAACCCAATCGATTTAATAATCTTAAGTTTCAAAGATGGACTCGTCTGAAAATTAATAATAATCAAATATTTCATGTAAGATATTCAGACAACCCAAGCCAATATTATGTCTACCTTTGTGGCTCGCTGGCTGGTAATATATCCGTGTGTTTATAAAATCCGCAATAGCTACATGGAAGCAACTGAACAATATTACCGATATTCAATTACTAGTCTTGCTAATCATTGCATGCTGTTCAAATTCTTTCTCTTTGCGAGATGATTCAGAAGAATGGCCTCGAACCAAAGTATGCCTCATCGAAAAATCTCATTTTTTGTTATTTTATGTTTACAGTACAACACCAGCATTTATTTTAAGAAATCTGCTTATAAACACGGCATCAAGTTGAAATTAATGAATAACCTTTTCTTAAAATACGCCTGGCTTCAAAACTTTAATGTAAACATGTTTTCGCCAAAGAATTTTCGCCTCTGTGAAAGACACTGAGGACTGAAAATATCTTCTTTCTAAGATGGCGTCGATTCTTTTCATCGCGTTAACACCTTATTTAATCGCAGATGACGGCTTTCAGTCGAAATATGAGTTTACCACGTTTTTAATTTTCAGATCGAAATCAAATTAAATGATTATTATTCATTTTTTTTTTACTATTTTTTTTCTTGTGAGATGTTTGTTGCTTTTACATCATAATACCCAGGTCGATTTTATATTCTAAACAGCACGGATCAGAAAGATAACAGTAGTACAAGGAATTTCAAAGAAATTTAAGATTGTAATGCCAGCCTAACAAAAAGAAACAACAGATGGTTTCACCTAATGGACATCTTGTGCGATAAAGCTAGGGAAAATCAATTCAGATGATATGAACTGCAGAAAGATGACATCTGACACAATACGTCTATTATGAAATTGTCATCTTTCCGTAGTCCCTATCATCCGAATTCTCTATTCCGAGTACAAGGCTCGAGAGTCACCCAAGGTAGTCGGATACTGTGAAAATGCTAGTGACGAACGAGGTGCGTGATATTAATGGACAAAAGGTGATAGGAAGTGAAGATTATGAACATAAAGAGAATAGACTGATCGGTGATTTGAAGAGGATAAAATTGTAGTTATCGGGGAAGCATTCATGCGGGATTCTGTTCCAAAAGTAGTATTTATTGGGTAAAAGCTGTCTGGGTGAAACTTTCTTCTTACAGTTGGAATACGGGAGAAATGAGGGTGATTCGGATCCGTGGAGATAGCATGATATTTCTTAGTTGCAAATGCCTGGCCGAACTGAATAATAAAAACACCTTTAAACATTTGGCATGGAAATAGCGATAAGCTTGTGATGTGGCGTCTCTGGGAAAGGTGGTGAAGAAATAATTCCCCACAAGAAGGTGTAAACGCTTTTGAAGTCAATCAAGTCTGAAAAGCAACCCAGGTATGACAAAAAAGAAAAGAAAAAAAATCAGTTTTGGTCTAATCTGATTCTTGGCACGACAAAGGAACTTCCTGAAACGATAGAATCATCTTGTAATTTTTCCACTATATTTAACCACGAATCGTATTTACGAGATCCACTTGATGTCTGGATTGAACCAGAGACCCAGTAGATATTTAAAGCATAAAGCCTCGTTGTGAGGAAACCGTTCATTATAGAAAGGGCGCTGTTTGATTGTTGATAATGAAACGCAACTGCATTAATTTTTTCCAGGTATTGAAAGAAATAATACGGTTTTCTCATATTGAACGACTTCACCTCGATCAGTTTTGATTAATTGATTGCTTCAAATTTTTTCAAGGTTATTCAAAGCCGATAAATATTTTTAAATTGTAATAATTGTTTTCTGTTTGGATTAACTGATACAAGATCTACTAATTAACACGTGGCTATAGGAGGGAGAAAGGTGTATTCATACCTTTCCCGTGGGTATTTGCACGATAGTGAATATAACGACCCCGACTTGATTCGGAACACGGCTCCTCAATTTCCAATTCCGAATTGTTATCCATAACATCAGCAAATTGAAGCGAAGAGAAGAGCTGGATTCATACCAAGAGTTCCTAAGAGTATTTGTGCTTAAGTGAATATAATGAATCCAACATGAATTAGAACTTGGCTTTCCGATTAACAATTGCGAGTCATTACACCTTACGCACATCCAACCACCTGATATTGCCATCACTTCCCAACTAGGTATTTAGGCAGATGACACAGCCATTATCTTAGTAGCAAATCCGACAAAGTAAACCTAGCAACTACTTTTGAAAAGAACCTCCAACCAGTGGTTAAAACTGCTTCCATTTAATCAGAATGAAGGTCTTTTCTGCTTGACATCAGCATGGCTAATGCTAAACTCCAGGAGAGCAACACACTACTACTTCTTAGCCTCAGGTTTTTCCAGAAACACAAAGTGGAGCGTCCATATTGAATGAATTTTTACATCTACTGCAAGAACATTGGCTGACTTCCTCGTGCCAGAAAAATATTCTCATCAGAATCCATCTTGCACATTTACAAATCATACGTTCGTTGAAAACTGTTGCCAAATCTAGTCTGGTGCTCCAGTTGTACATCTCGAGATTCTTGACAAAATTCAAAGAAGAGTCTGTAATGTAATTGATCCTGATCTGGCATCAAGATGTACAATAGGAGCATCAGACCAAATATGGCAAAACTATTCACTGGACGGACGAATAGCAGATAATTGAGATTTTAAAAGATCAAAAAATATGAAAAAAAATCCATCATTTAAAAGTAAGCAATCTTGTATTCAGTGAGGCCGCTAACTACCCCAAGCCAAACGACCACACCTATTGTGGAGCCCCGAATATATTTATCCATGAACCCACAAGCTCAGTATTTAATACAAGTTTGAACTTTGGTTGTCATTCAGAAATTTCCTACTCTCCCTTAACTCATCCCTTTACGCTAACGTCTCGGCTAGTAACCCCTTGGACTCCCCGGTTTATGGCCACATCACCGATGGGTCCTATACGATTACCCAACTAAGCAACGTCAACCCTGATCAGTACCTAGATGGGTGACAAATTGGGAATACCTGATGCTGTAAGCTTGTATGTGAGGGTGGTGTAATAGATAATCGCTCGGGGTTCTTAATCGAAGAGCCGAGTTCAAATTCCCGTTGGGTTCGTTATATTCATTTACGCGCAAATACCCTTGGGAAAGGCATGAATCCCTCTCTTATTCCCTCAGCTATGGTTTAATTAGTATGAATTGTATCTTTAAACTATTATCTCAACAAAAAAACTTACAATTTAAAAAATATTTTCTGGCTTTAAATAACCTTCAAAGAGTTGAGAAACCGTAGAAAATGAATCAATCAACTCAAACCAGCTCACTCGCAGGTTGATCTCCTGGGGTCGCGAAATTAATATTATTTCTGAAAATGATTATGATGATTAGTTTACAGTATTATGTTTCAATAAAAAAAATGCATTTTATATTAATTCTACTTTATGATTATTGATATGTTGCAGAAAGAGGGTCACGTATTGCAAATTTTGAGGGGGTCTTTCCTTTATCCATAATACCAGTAACTGTTTTTATTACAAGTATATTATACCACTTTCGATTACTTCCCTTGGGAAAGGTATGAGTCGATACATTTTCCATCCTACTATAGGGAAAATAATAAAACAGAGTGAACAATTTAGTTCGGTTTGTTTTGGTTTCTTTTACTCCATATCAGCCTAATGGATTATTTAATGCCGACAAGATTTTTATTGCTGGTAATATTTTTTTTCTTCAAAAATTCATTGCTGGTAATAATTTTTTCCTCAAAAATTCATTGCTGGTAATAATTTTTACAAAAATATATTGCTGATATTAAAACTTATTTTTACACTTTCATAGTGTTTTGACCCCAGTTTGGGGTTAACTATTTGCCCATACCTGGGACCCTAACAGGTGCTACCACCCTAGGTCTGGGTAGACCTGGGAACACCAGCCATTAAGATGCGGTTCCACGCTCCTCAAAACCTCCTGATCAAAGGCCTTACTGTCGGATTAGTTTATCATCTTACCCAGGACGCAGATGTAGTTTATCGTCATGCCCAGGATGGGAGCACTTTAGATTTGATCGACCAAACAATTTGATCGAATTAAAACTGAAATCAAAACTGTGGAAAAAGGTAAAGGAAATCATACAATTTTTTTCGAAGATCAGTCAAAGTAATTCACAATTTCATGTTACTTGGAGAGTTGAGCTATCAAGGAAAATTAACTGAAACTGAGATATCCAAAGGCATGGAACGTGAAATTCGAACGATCTACCCCAGTGGACTAAATCAAGGGTTCCAAATTCCAACGTATATCACCTGAAGAAAGCCAGTGTCTATAACGACCGAAACGTCGGGAATATGGAAATAATTATGAGGACAACAGTCCGAACAATGTAAATAGTATATACATTAGTAAAACCTTTTATTAGACACACACATACACAAACACACACACATATATGCATGTGTGTATGTGTATTCTGCATATATATATATATATATATATATATATATATATATATATATATATATATATATATATATATATATATATATATATATATATATATATATATATATATATATATATATATATAGAGAGAGAGAGAGAGAGAGAGAGAGAGGAGGGAGGGAGAGACTGTTATGCTACAAGGAAAAGACAGTTTCTAACATTATCTTGATATCTGCAGACTCATGAGCATGAAGAAAATGTTCCATCAATGAATCCTGTAATCAACCAACAATACTTTAAAATAAAAAGAAAAAGGAACTTAACTTTGTTTTTGGATGGCCACAAATATAACACTAGTGTCTTACTGGTATAAACCCCATTATTAAAAAGAATACAACATACTGACAAAGTTTTATGATAAACAGCCTTTCCATTCCTCTTTTAAGACAAAAGCATCGTAAAATGGAGGTGTTTGTCATCTCTACTTCAAACTTCCCGGAACTTCCACTTCAACCGCTTTGATAAGTGTTACTTGTTCCGTATCGGCATTATTAGCTACCAAGGAACCTGCATCAGATGTACTACACTTTCCTAAATCTTCGTTCATGTAGCCAGGCCGAAAAAAAAACAAAAAAAAACAAAAAAAAACAAAAAAAAAGAATCAGAAGACCTGTAATATCTAGGTTAGCATGATCGTATTTTTGATTCACTATGTGATGGGAAATGTTGCTATGTTATGCCTTCAGGTAGTTCTGTACGAAGAGAGAGCCGACATAAGTATGATTCGGTTTCATTTAAAAACCGGATGTATGTATGTGACATGCGCGTAAGTGGAGCTTCCGCGCATTTGTGTATTCTTACCCAGGGCATGTGAGAAGTGTTATGAACAAGGGAGAATATATAGAGGTTACGTATTATTTGAATAAGACATTTGAATGTGTAAGCCTATGTTGTATCAGGGGAGAAAATACATATTGCCTAGAAAGTATTTGTCTGTTTTCTATGTGCATGAGGACAGACACATTGTTAGAATGGCTGAAAACTTGAAATAACAAAAACTGTTTATATTACGCGCATGCGTCTTTGTGTATATTGTGTTATTGTGAGTGAGTGAATGAGTGAAGAAGAGAAAAAATAGACGATTTGTTCTCTTAAGTAAAATGAATGTCAGGTCGAAAGGCTAAGACAAAAGAAATTGGTAGGATGAAATGAAGGTGAATGAAAAAAGAAATGGAAGAAAAAATATTGGAAGACAGGCGATAAATCGATTTTAAAATTGGCAAGAAAAAGAAGTTACATAAAATATAAACTGCGTAGGAAAGAAAGGGGTTATTATTATTGTTAATAATAATAATAAGAAGAAGAAGAAGGAGGAGGAGGAGAAAAAGAAGAAGAAATAAAGGAAGAGGAAAGAAAATTATTTAGAAAGAATGAATGAAAGAAAGAAAATTCTTAGTAAAATGGAAAAATGATTGCAGAAAGAAAGAAACAATAATAAAAAGAATGGTACAAATATTTACGAAGAATAAATAAAGATCAAAATATTTAAAGTCTAAATAAAGAAAAGAGATTTCAGAACGAAAGATAAACGTAAAAAAGAATATTGAAAAAAGAATGAAAAACAGAATGAAAAATCATAAAAGAGTATTAAAAATAAAGAGGATAAGATTTGAAAAATAAAATTATGTGAGACGAGGAAAATATTTTTAAAAATAAAAATAATTATGAAAGAAATAAATATATTAGAAATTTTGAAAAATATTTATTCCAATAAATGTTAAAAAATATGAACCGATAAAATAAATGAATAAAGCCAAAAGCATAACAAACAAAGCTAGTTTTAAAAAGTACGAAAATAATAAGAAAAAAGTACGAAAATAATAATAATAAAAAAAGACGAAAATAATAAGAAAAAGCATAAGAAGGGAAAAGTATTAAAAATGCAAACATAATAAGAACAAATAGGAAAATAAAACAAAAAAGAGCGATGAACAGGATATAAAGAGAGCAGAATGACAAAACTTTAAAAAGAAAAAGAAAAAAATAAATTGAAAGACAAAACGTCGTAAGGAAATAATAATTACTTCATTTGTACAAATTTTTATTCCGCTGATATAGGCGTATAAATAACAGATTACCTACATATGCTACTTTCCTTCAAGTCTACATCTCTTTCTTTTCACGTGTATGTATTTACACGCAATTTTATGAACAACATACACACATCAGCCAACAAATCTCTTTCCCGCCACCTAAACTCTCCTCCGTCTTCCCATCCGAACAAAAGATGGCGTCGCGCATACAAATACACATTTCTGTGACGGTGTGACCGGACTCCGAACAGCTTACCTTGGGGCAGTGTCAATGTAATAATATCGTTCTTCATCACTGTGTCAGTCTCCAAGTTAATTAGCTGACACTAAAGCCAATGTGGCCTCTGGCCTACCTGATCGAACTATAGTCTGAACAACAAATTACCCTAACTCTCGACGCCATTTTGGTCGTATGAAAAGTGGAGCCTCGTTTTGACTTCTTGTTGATATTCGCGGACACGCCATCACAGCTTCCACATTGCCGACAGATATTTATAAGAGACCTAGTTTTATTATAAAATAATAAAATCCGACATTCTGCCTCCATCTAGCAGAACTTGTTTCAGAAATTCTGTTTCAGAAACGGATGTCTCTACATTCAAAGTGATATCATTTTTCCTTTTTAATTTCGTTAGATTCCACCATTTGAAAGGTACAGTTACTTTAGTTATAGAAATGCAATTACGGTACTGATGAATTATTAGACTTGTTCTTAAACAGTAGATTACACGAAGATTACAAGAAGACAGTATTAATGGTTATCAATATAAGAGACAGTACAAGATGCATGCTACCTGTTGGAAATGTCAAAATCAAGAAGATAGAGAATTCTAGTAAACATCCGTAAACGTATTCGCAGTAAGAGTGTCAAAAGGACGTTTTTTCCTATATTACCACTTTTTAACTACGTTCACTCTTCAGCATGTTTTTCTTTTTAAAGATATTACAAGAATTGGAATAAAATCTAAAGATGTCATTCTTATTCAGAATTGACAACAAAAAATATAAATATTAAACTCTTTATTTATTAGATTGTTTATTTATACTATTTATTTATATTGTTTATTGGAATGGTTGACAAAACATCGTCTAATTGCCAATTGATTCAAACTTTATAAAATGGTAAATAATAAGTATTTCCTTAGAGTGTGTTCAGATATTTTAATAATTTAGTAAATGTTTATAAATGTATGAATAAGAATTGTTTTCCCATTTTTCTTTGTAAATTGGTAAATGATAAATTTTGCATTAGTTTAAATGGTATTAGTTTTAATAATGTTGTAGATATAAAATCTAATAAATAAATAGTGCTTAATAATTTTGTTGTAAATTCACAAGAACAAAAAATTGCATAAATTCATTTTCATCATATGTTTAGGTTTTATTCCAAATCTCATGATCGCTTTTTTTTTAAAATAAACGTTGCCAAAGATTTCTTCTTTTTCTTTTTATGTTTCGTATCCTTTCAGAACGTAGGCGATCATGGCTCTCCACTTCTCTGAATCCCTTGTAGCGCTCAATAAGTTTCGTCCCTCTGCCACCTCCCCCAGACCATGTTATGCACTTGCTTAAGGTCGCTAGGTATGCTATGCGTTGCTTTCCCTGATCTTTCTTTCCCTCTATTCGACCTGTGAGTACCAGATTCTCCAGGCACTCCTTCCTCACTACGTGTCCCAGAAACTTCAGTTGCCACTTCAAAGGTAGTTAAAAAAACTTGTCATGTGGGGAAAAAACGTCTATTTGACACTACGTCTTATTACAGGTACTTTCTGTCTACTAGAATCCTGTTCTTTTAGTGTCTTTTCTCCTCACTAAATTCTTGTTATTCTTTTTCACACTGAGTAAACCCCTTGCATCTTAGCGGCATTATCACCTTAGCTTGATGTGACATGATTAAAAGGGAGCAGAAAAGAAAAGTTAGCAAAACTAGTGTAGAGTATAAAAATCAACAATCTGCAGAATACACAAGTGTCTTTCATTTTGCTGTTCCTCCTATATCGTTAAATGCAATACCAAACTAACCAAAATAAATATCGTATCTGATAAGTCACTTTTAAAATGAAAGATTAATATGAAAGAAAGAAAGTGTTGGTTCCAATCTGATCAGGAATGAGTACAAAACATAATCCTCCCCAAATTTATAGACAAAACATGCAGATGCATGCTGGGATTTCTGCTTGGTATTAACTACTTCTCGGTCTCATCCGACTTAGTTTTGTTCTTTGGGCACCCCAAACCGGTGTAATGGTTAGCAAGCTTGTCTCGCTAGAACAATTACGACTGAGTAGTGAGTTCGATCCTCACTGGGTGCCCCATAATTTCGGCCTTGTGCCACATCTAAGCTACGCTTGGAAAATCACTAACTTGGCTAACTTGGCTTACAGTCGAACTCTCCGCCTTCGTGTTTGACTTCCCTTGAATCCGTTTATGCGGGTTCAAAGAGGGAATATTTTTGGCCGAGCCTACGGGCTCGGAGATCCCATGTTAAACCCGGCCTTGTGCCACATGTAACTCTCGTGGTGGTGAGGGGGGGGGGGCTAAATATCACTTAGTTTTTTTCTTTCTTGACTTGAAATCAGAACGCTGTGATGCGTGGTCTATAACCCTTTTTTGTGTTAACACCAGTCTTTGAGAATTTTTTGCTTTATTACCGTGGCTTCGACGTATTACTCTTACTTTGCCTTGTATATTGTTTGCTCGGTATTATTTTGTCTCTCTTATTTTATTTCTTCTTTTATTGTTTATTGCAAACTTTGTCAATTTTGTTTGTTGAACGTTTCTTCCAATTATATTTAACCAGGGCCTGTTACTCTACAGCAAGCAAGAAATAACGAACAGGGGAAAGGAAGAAAATAAATAGAAAGAAAAAGAGAATAAAGATGTGTCGAGACCTGTTTACTGACTGAGGTTCTTATTGTGTTGTGTTGTGTGCCGTCTTTGGCATTTTGTGGTCTATCGGTAATTCTTCAGGCCCCAACGCTGCATCACACGCTGAATAAACAATGGACAAGGTTCTTAAGTTTATTTTCCTCACTTTATTTCAGGAGGAGACACAAAAGTAGTAGCATCCTTTCTTGGGGGAAGCGAGAAGTAGAGGAAGGAGGAGGAGAGATCGTACCTCAACAGAGCGACCATTTACTTGCCCTCACCATGTGCTGGTTTACCCGTAATCTCCTGAAGCACGCCCAGGTATCTGGGAGCGGAAATACGTTTTCACACTCTGCTGTTCCTGCCACTTTACTCATGCACATCTATCGTTTGATATTAAGACTTGAAAAAGGACAATCCATCACTGAAGAATTCATCGCCCACGGAGATCAACATCTACCCGAATCAATTTGGGTCATCAAAGTTCTGACCAGGGTTTACTAATTTGCATTGGCCGATTAATAAGCATTTTAGGGTTTCATTACACTGATTCGACAGCTGTATTCTCTGGCCTTTCATCTATCTAAACTCCTGAGTTTATATTTTCAGTCGGTTATCTGCCATGCAGGATACACGCTTAGGCGATCATGTATCTTTCGATTCATGACTGACAAGGCAGGTTTTATTCCCGCAGGAGGTTGGGATTTCTTTCTGTAGTTGACCAGTTGCCACTCAAGGCTATGGAACCCGGTCTGTCCTGCTATTTACCCATAGAAGAAGGGGATCCATACCTTTCCCAAGGGTATTAGCATGTAAGTGAATGTAATGGATTCGACTGGAATTTGAACTCGGCTCTCCGATTCCTCAACTCGAGACGCTATCCACAGTACCTCCCCAGGGTTTACTATTTTGAATTAGCCTATACATTCTGTAACATTTTTACTTCTTACCAGTTTCGTCGCATTTTAGGATTCCATCACACTTATTCAACCGCTGTATTCTCTGGCCTTCGATCTATCCACACTCTTGAGTTGATATTTTACTATTCTTATAATATTTTCTCAATTTTGTTGTTTTTTTTTTTATCCTAAAAATGCATCCGTTGTACACACTGGCTTCTTTCTATTTTAATTTCAGAAATAAAGTGCTATTAATAATATTCATTGATCACTATTTGGCTATTTTGCTGTTAGCACAAATATTCCGTCGCTTTAATCTTCAGTTGAAACGGGTCTGGAGAAATGAATACTTTATTTAATCATTTCACCGTAAGCAAGGGGATAAAACCACTAAAACGCAAGGTTATTGAGTGTGAAAGAATCAGAAAAGAAACATGGAAAGAGGACAATAAGAGAACAGGTATTAAGGAGACAGAAGATGTCTATAAACACTGCATTTAATTTTTTTTAAGATCAACGCTAACTGGAAACAAAACAACAGGAATAGAGTTTGACAAGCGAGAATTTTTGTTTGTACATCTTTATATTTCTATATAAATGCGGAAGTATATATCAATTTGTAAATATGGAGGTGTCATGATATTTATGTATACATTGTATTTATTTAAGATTACTTATTAGATGTATATATATTTTTATTCTAATTACGATTATATTTCTGTAGTTGGAGGTATGTGAGTGTGTGTATATATATTTTAGTACATGAGTGTATAAGTTTATGCAGGGTGCGATGGGTAAATTGTCGCCATTTCATATTTTAATTTCGAGCATGCGCGTTGTTCTTGATTTTGTCGAGTGCACAGTATAGTAGCATCAGTTGGGAACCGCCTGTGAGGAAAAAATGAGCACCAAAGACCCAATTCACTACGCCAGAAATTTGGAAACAACGGCATGCTCTACTGTTTGGCATTCTCGTCGGAAGCTCCAATACGAACATTTCAGCGTGTTTGGTTGTAGAAGATTCGGAAAGAGTTGGGTGATATCCAGTCAGCATCAGGATTTTGTTGTGATCACTAGTGATGGCGACGTTATGCCTCCCTTCATCTTGCTACATGGCATCAGACTCAACACAGAGGCCTACATCAAGTACCTTGAGGAGGTAGTATTGCCCTAGGTCAAGAAGGTCGCTGCGAGAAGAACCTATGTTTGGCAACAGGACTCTGCACCATGCCACACAAGCAGGAGAAACCAGTTATGGCTGTCATAACAATTTCTGCAACCATATCACATCTTACATCTGGCAATCTAATTCCCCAGACTGCAACCCACTTGATTATTATATGTGGGGGGCAGTTGAGCAAGAGGCCGACGAAACTCCTTGTAACACCAAAGATGAACGAAAGGCAAGGATTATGGCAGTATTTACCAGCTTAAATAAGGAGACCGCCGAGAAGAGTTGCAGGTGATTCCGAAATCATCTGGAGGACATGGTTGACGCCAATGGCGATTTTATTGAAGGAATTTACTCTTTAGTAATTCAAGATATTTTTGTGTTATTTTTACTTTTGCGTAATTTAGGTGACAATTTATCCATCACACTCTGCATATATTTATTTTAGTCAATTTTTTTATTTTTGGGGAGTTTTGAAGTAAAGAAAAATATGGTACATGTTATTCTACTTTTACAATTGAATATAATACAAGGTAGATGATTCTTTTGTGCATATACATGTTTGTGTGGACATAATTACTAGAGGTGTGTTTTATACTGTAGTTTTGTTGAAATTATATTTTGGAATACAGTTTGATTGTAGGATATTATATGGATAAATGTCATGAAAGAGTTTTTTTCATATTGGTTGTTTTGTTGAATTTGTTTAACGGGATATCAACCTGTATGGGTTATTTAATTTCCAAAGTCTAAATATTTTGAAAGGAATTGCCTTCAACTACATATAAAATGCATTGCTGGTCATTTTGCTATAAATGTGTATTGCTGGTAATTTTACTATAAAATGTATTTTTATAATTTTATAGCGTTTTCTTTCTGCTTTTAGCAAAGTTTAAAAACAGTAATTTGAATTTGTTAGCCAGAAGCTTCCTCTTTAGCTAAATGGTATAGCACGTCTGGCCAAATAACGGTTTCCGTATAGAATACAGGTTCGATTCCTGTCGGAGAACACATATTTTCTACAAAATTTCTCGTACATTCAGACCGATAAATGTTATTTATACTGTTTATTATAAACAGAGCATGTACTTAAATAATTATATCTATAAAAACAACGTATAAACAGATCTATTACAGTATCGGACTAAACACATTTCATTTTATATATTTCAACGTGATATGGGTGTAATTTTTATATATATATATATATATATATATATATATATATATATATATATATATATATATATATATATATATATATATATATATATATATATACAGTATGAAGAAAAAAAATATACTGAAAAAACAAACAAAAAATCCTAATATGCGATTATGCTGTTTTAATGTCAACGTCGGACGTTTCGGTCTAATAGACCATCTTCAGGACATATTCATAAAACATAATTACCATATACAATTCAACATGAAAAAGACGATGGACATAAAAGCAATACCAATCCAAACAGATAACTGAAATATTTTATAAGATCAGCGTTCCGTTTAAATATGATCACGTTGTCGTCACGTGGGCGGTGTTGTGAAAATGTATTCCTAAAATTTGAGTATTTTGAATGAAAAACGAAAAGAATTTTATTTTGATCTAAAACTTATTTTTTTGCTTTTTATGTCCATCGTCTTTTTCATGTTGAATTGTATATGGTCTACGTTAATTATGTTTTATGAATATGTCCTGAAGATGGTCCATTAGACCGAAACGTCCGACGTTGACATAAAACATTAAAACAGCAAAATCGCATATTAGGATTTTTGTTTGTTTTTTCAGTATATTTTTCTTCATATATATGTATATATATAAGAAAAATTTTGGGACTGAAATATCTTTTTTTTTCAATTTTCTTTTTCGAGTATACTACATTACGTAATCTGAGGTCTAAATGTCTGGACATTTCAGTTAAACTGTTATTAAGTGACTTGAAATTTTAAAATTTCCTTTCGAAGATGCTACATAACATAATTTAGCATTTAACACCTAAACCGTCTCAGTTAACTTGCTTAATATTTATGAACGCCCTTAAGTTTAAAAATGTTGAGTAATTGTCAAATCTAAACTTGTTGCAAAATAAAACCATCACTTTTACCTTCATAAAGTCCGTCGAATGATGAAATGCATCGGCTAAACTAAGTATTGTTTTCTTCTTGTGTTCTACAGATATACTCTATACACAGACACACACACTGCGACACACCAACACATACCGACACACACATACACACACACACACACATATATATATATTTCAACGTGATATGGCTATAATTCCATATATATATATATATATATATATATATATATATATATATATATATATATATATATGTGTGTGTGTGTGTGTGTGTGTGTGTATAGAATAAAAATGATTAAGAAATTGTGATTAACAATGGAAGAAAACAGTGGAAGGGATAAGACATTGAGAAAATGAAGATGAATGTAAAAGATATTCCAAATAAATAATCTAAATTTTAAAAATAAACGAATTTTGAAGAGAAGAAAGAAAGAAATCAAATTATTTGTTGAAAAATAGAACAATACTTTTTGGGGGATAGCTTTGAACAGTGAAAGGAAACTCAAGAATCTTAAAGAAAATAAAGGATTTGTTAATAACAATTAACGCATATCCTACTGGCGTCAGTTTAAACCTGTCTTGGGTAAGACGATAAACTACATCAGTGTCCTGGGTAAGACGATTTACTACATGCGCGTCCTGGTTAAGACGATAAACTACATCAAGCAGCAAGAATTCTGATCAGGACGTTTTGGGGAGTGTGGAACCACCTCTTAACTGCAGTTCTTAGGTCCACTCTGACCCGCGGTGGTAGCACCTGTTAGGGTCCCAGCTATTGGCAAATAGTTAACACCCAAACTGGAGTTAACTATGAAAGTGTAAAAGAGGTTTTAATACCAAAAACGGTTACAACCAGTAATGAATTTTTGGAAAAAAAAAATTATTACCAGTTATACATTATTACCAGCAATACACTTTTGGAAAAATATTACCAGCAATACATTTTTTGGAAAAAGGAAAATATTACCAACAATACATTTTTGAAGAAAAATATATTGCCAGCAATACATTTTTGGAAAAAAATAATAGCAACAATACATTTTTGGAAAAAAAATATTACCAACAATAAAAATCTCGTCGGCATTAAATAACCTACTGAAGTTCATATGCCGTAAACCAAACCAAACCAAGCCAAACCAATCAAATCAGCTTAAAATAACGCCTTCCTTTTCCCATACTTCTAGACTATAAACATAAAGTATTATTTTGGAAAGTGATAATGACAATTTCGAAGTTTTCATCTGAAATCAAGAAAATATCATCTTTTTACAAAAATGCTCACAATGTATGAAAAAAGGGGTCTGTTCAAGGCGAATCCTATTTTCCTTCTTATTAAAATGACACATTCTTTTAAAATCGAAAAAATATTTATTGAATTATAATTTTGGAAAGAAAATTTCACCGTCTTAAATCAAGAAAATACAAACTTTAACCAAAATCGGCACAAAATATTTGGAAAGAAGTCGTTGGTTTAAATTGATGCCAGAACGATATGAGTTAATTATTTTGTGTAATATTTTTTTTTTGTGTGAACCTGTGGTTCGAAAAATCTTCGAAATTCCATATAATCTTAGACAATCGTGAAGATCACCATTTTATTTCGATTTGAACTTTTTATGCTTTTAAACATATCATTGACAGGAGAATTACCCAGCGACTACTACTACTTTTTAATACTCTATAGTCTTATCACTTATTTCAAATTGTGAAAGAAAAATGATTGGAATATCGTAGATGTATTATAGAATTAGTCTGACGAGTTCAGCAACTCAAATTAATCAGAAACGTTATTTTTTTCTTTTTAAAAATGTCGTCTGTTGTATACGATAGAGATATTTAAAGTTGAAATTTAGCGTTCCTTAAAATGACAGGATGAATATAATACAAAATTTTCCCGGTGGCCGTGAAATTATTAATATTCGTAATAAAGTAAAGAGATAGTCAAAGGACTAGAAAATAAAACTGCACAGTTTATCACCATATTTGATACGGATGTGCTAAGTCTCGCTTCATTTTATTTTCATATTCCCTATTTCGTACCAGTCTATCCCATTATCTCGTTTTTTTCTCTCGTTTTCTCTTTCTTTTCTGTATCTTTCTTTTTATCTCAGGTTCTGATCTTTCTTTCTTTCTTTCTTTCTTTCTTTCTTTCTTTCTTTCTTTCTTTCCCGACATGTTTTCTTCTATCTTTGATCTCTTGCTACCTCCTTTTTCCTGTCTCCACTCTGTTCTCTTTCTTTTATTCTCCCCCTGCCTATAACCTACTTTATAGCGTCTTTTTTTTTATTCTTTTCTCTTTCATCTTCTACCTCGATTCTACCCTGTCTTGTCTTTTGTCGTTTTTTTCTTCTCCCTCTACCTCGCTCTTACTGCCTCTCATCTTTTGTCTCTTACTTTTTTCTTTTCTCGCCAACTGGCTTCTACCGTCATCTTGTTTCTTTTTCAGTTCTTCCTCTCTCTCTCTCATTCTCTCTCTCTTTTCCCCCTCCTCCTACATTTTTCCAACAATCTCTCATTTTTCTTCTCTCTCTCTCTCTCTCTCTTTCTATATATATATATATATATATATATATATATATATATATATTATCACTCCTGTTTTCTCTCTGATCAAGCCTCATTTTTTTTCCGTTTCATGAAACACTATTTGCTGGTCGCCCAACACTCCTCCTCCTCACCCCTAATTCACCTTCCCGCTCTTTAAATGCGTCCGGTGCCTCATTGCTGCTTCCGCTGATGACAACGGATTTTCCATTACTTATTTCCCTATATTTGTCGAAGCTTCGCATAATGACAACGCCACTGAGAACCAAGACCTGTACATTAGCCCTCTTAATGACGGCCTTTTGAAAATCACAAGTTCATCAAGACAATGAGTGGTGGTTTCATTGTCAGTAATTTAAAGATAGAATCCTTGGGGCCAGAAGCACTCATCGGCTACCCTGTAAATGAATAAAACGGGTGGGGGAAAAGTGATTAACAACATTACAAAATTAAATACGTAAGAAGAACATCAACAACTATATATATATATATATATATATATATATATATATATATATATATATATATATATATATATATATGTTTTCGTTAAAAATGACAGACAAGGTACTACAGTTGAGCTTTTATTTAATTTTTCTTGTGTTCTGACAAGAGCTTTCTTTTCTCTGGACAAAGAGTGTGTAAGAACTGTCCGAATGTTCTGTGTTTCCGAGCGCTTTCGGCTATACCTTTAGCCATTATCAAGGATGGTTCAATTATCAGCTTAGTAGAGTGTGTTCTATGTATGTTCAGTGTGTGGTAGTGATGTTTTAGTTTCCGAATACGGTTAGCACATTGTGGCTTTGTTCATAGTTGATATTGTTAAGAGTTGGCTTTTTCTTTTTTATTATTAGAGCTTCCATTATTTTATATTTATATTTGATAATGGCTAAAGGTATAGCCGAAAGCGCTCGGAAACACAGAACATTCGGACAGTTCTTACACACTCTTTGTCCAGAAAAGAAAGCTCTTGTCAGAACACAAGAAAAATTAAATAAAAAGCTCAACTACAAATATATATATATATATCTGTCGTTTTAATATTTCAAACATGCATAAAGGAAGGATTGTTGCCTAAATATACAAATATATATATATATATATATATATATATATATATATATATTTCACACACTATCTCTCTCTATTTGTGGTAATTTTTAGTTTTTATCTGGTTGCAACAACTTGCTAAATGCTGTTGACAGATATAAGCAGAGTAGACAGGTAGACTGATCCTATACTGAAGTGCCAGTGCCGATTAGTACTAAAATAATCTTGTCATTTTTACGGGTACTATGATATTATGATAGCATACATGTTGTTCAGTTTCAATTTTCGTTTATATATATATATATATATATATATATATATATATATATATATAGAGAGAGAGAGAGAGAGAGAGAGATGAATGGTTTGGTTTGTTTTGTTATACGGCATACCAACTTCAATGGGTTATTGAATGTCGACAAGATTTTTATTACTAGTAATATTTTTTCCTTCAAAAATGTATTGCTTGTAATATAATTTTCCTCGAAAAATTTATTGCTGGTATTAAAACCAGTTTTTACACTTTCATAGTATTTTGACCCCAGTTTGGGGTTAACTATTTGCTCATAGCTGGGACCCTAACAGGTACTACCACCCCGGGTCAGGGTGGACCTGCAAACACCAGCAATTAAGAGGTGGTTACACGCTCCTCAAATCCTCCTGACCAGAGACCTTGCTGTTGGATGTAGTTTATTGTCTTGTCTGGTTACATTAAATGTCGCGAAAACTAAACTAGTGACGTTCCATTATCACCGAGCAGACCCAGAGCTTTCACCGGTCGCGATGAACGGGTGTTGTCTCAATGAGGCTCTCTACCCTGAGCGGCAATTGAGACTCAATCCTGACCTCAATTGTAACTCGTAATTACTATGTGGAACCCCATTCCCACAGATGATGCATCAAAACGTCTCGCTGTTCTATCGCTATTCCCGATGGAAAATGTTTAGATGAACTACATTCCTTAGTCCCACTAGTTCACAAATAAGACACGCAACTGTATCTAACCTCTTCGTATTCCATTGGTGAAGTGTGACTTTTAATCGAGAAGCTTCTTCCCACGAGCCGCTGTTTTGTAGAACTCACTCCCAAAATGCTGCTTCCTTAACCACTAAAATCTTAACCTGTTCAATTCGATGGTCAAGCGTTATCTTCGCCACACATCCCCATAAAATATGCCTCATAATTTGTAACCCTCTACCTAGTAGGAATCTTTGTACTTATACAGGATGGAAATCATTGTAAAATAAAGATATTAATCCAATAGGAAATATGTAGTTCATCGATAAATCAGGTGCATATGTGTTGTGGATTCCGAAATGAAATTCGGTCTCCAATGAATGACAAACGCAGGAATTAAAGATAAGAAATTAAATGTATTTACAAAATAATACAAAGTGTAATACTGTTAGCAAATCCAGGCACGCGGTTAGTAGCAATAATAATAATAATAATAATATATATATATATATATATATATATATATATATATATATATATATATATATATATATATATATATAATCAATTTGCAATCAATTTACAAATACATGAATTATTCACACAAAACTAATGCAAAGGTTAATGATTTAAATGGCGAGACATCCATCATCGCAAACAATTCAAATAATATACAAAAACCTCCGTATCCGTTATGAATAAAATCATCCTTGTTTATATAAATTTCTGCCGTATTAGTTCTTATTTTACTACAAGCTTTCGTCTGTTCCTACAGACATCTTCAGGTATAGAATAGATGTTGTTCTTGTTTTTTCTCTTAGTAATAAGAGGACAACGAAAATATATGTATTGTTGTATCCGAAAATGCTATTGAAAATGAGTTATTGTTTTTGGAACGCGCAAAGCAACGCTGAGTTTATATAAACAAGGATCATTTCATTCATAACGGATACGGAGGTTTTGTATATTATTTGAATTGTTTGCGATGATGGATGTCTCGCCATTTAAATCATTAACCTTGCATTAGTTTTTTGTGTTTTGTATATATATATATATATATATATATATATATATATATATATATATATATATATATATATATATATATATATATATATATATATATACACAATCTCGAAGTAGGACTTCCTTAGAGTCTACGTGCTTGTAACTGACTTCTACAAGCGGTTACCTCACACTATTACTCTACCTCCAACTCAATCACAATCTCAGCTCACTCAATCTCTGTCTCTCTCTGTATATTCTGAGTGACTCTGGGTATTTAACGGCAACAGTCCAAGTAACACTCTGGTCGAGTCCACTTGTATGAAAAAGGGGAGGACCCCATAACAATATGAGAATGGAAAACATTATTAAAAACACTTGGATCACCATCTCAAAAAGAAGACTGTTATAAGGAAGATTAAAAGTCGAAACACTAGAACACTTAACAAATTCAAAGGTTGAAAGTCTGATCAAGTTTGTAGAATATTAAGTATTAGACGTTAACATGTAAAAGAACCAAAAGATTATTCATTTATTTTGTATATTGTGTTATTTCGTATATTGTGTTACTAAAATATATCTTTCTGCAACCTCTGTCTTTTGGATTTATTTATTAAAAAAAAATCATTAAATTATAATATTTATCATATGTGCCAAAAAAATATCGGATTCCCAAATTTTTCGATTATCAATCTTTCAGTTAGGATAGATAATATAACTTGAAAATTATATATAAATATATTATGAACTTTTAACAACATCGGTAGGTTAATAACAATCGTATTTGGAAAACAGTGAATATATATATATATATATATTTATATATATATATATATATATATATATATATATATATATATATATATATGTATTTGGAAAACAGTGAATAAATAACATATATATATATATATATATATATATATATATATATTTTTGAAAATAGTGAATAAATAATATATATATATATATATATATGTATTTGGAAAATAGTGAATAAATATATATATATATATATATATATATATATATATATATATATATATATATATTTGGAAAACAGTGAATAAATAATATATATATATATATATATATATATATATATATATATATATATATATGACAAGCTACTGTGATTAAGCTTTTATTTAATTTTTATTGTGTTCTTACAAGTGTTTTCTTTTTCTGAACAAAAAGTGTATAAGAACTGTCCAAAAGTTCTGCATGTAGAAGCGCTTTTTATTTTTAACTGAATGTGTGAGAATTTTTTTATGTGTGTATCTGAAGTGATAGGAATTATTTACTTTCCAAACACGGTCAGCATGTTGTGGCCAAATTTGTAGGTAATATAATTGAATGCTGGCTTTTCCTATTTATCATTAGTGCTTACATCATTTTTAATCTTTTTTTTTTACATGTGGATGAGCTTATTATACATATATTTCCTACTAGTCTGTTGCCGATGGAGTTTGGTAGGTTGGGGCTATGGTCAGATAGGTGTTCAACTACTTTCGACCATCGCACTCATTGTCTAGATCCAAAGTGGTGCCTGTTAGGTAATTAAAATTCCTTTGTATAAATTCTGAAAACCCGGTATTCTTTATAATCTTTTATGTCTATATATGTACTAAAAGTTTTGGGACATTCTCTCGAGGTCGAAGAATCGCCTAAAACTTGGAGGTTTTGTAACTTTTTCAAAACTAATTGACTAACTCACTTCGGACCTCCTAAAGATACCTTCATTAATACTACTACTACTACTACTACTACTACTACTACTACTACTACTAATAATAATAATAATAAGAATAAGAAGAAGAAGAAGAAGAAGAAATAAGAAATAAGAAGCTGAAAGAAACTGGTATGAACACCACCCAGACCCGGTTACGGAGATAGGACCTGTTACAATTCTATGGGACTACACAATACACACAATCAAAGCTAACCGCACAGACATTGTTATTAAAGACCACAAACAAAAAAAAGTGCCTCCTTCTTGATATGGCAGTCCCTGCTGACTGCAATGTATCTTTGAAGATCTTCAAAAAGCTATCAAAATACAAGGACCTTGAAATCGAAATCTCAAAAATGGGGCAAATGGGAACATCAACAATCCCTGTTGTAGTTGGAGCCCTCGGATTGGTGGAAAAGATTCCAGTAGACCAATTAAAGAAATACAAAAAATTGTTCTCACGAGTACGGCCCACACCTTACGATGTAATTTTTTTTTCTTTTGTCAGTAGAAAATGTCATGATGGCATTTCTAACCTTAGGTTTCTGAGCGGGTCGCGGAAAGAAATGTGTACACACCAGAAATCAAAAGAAATATAATAATAATAATAATAATAATAATAATAATAATAATAAATACCCATTAATATATAGATTTTCTTTAATGGTTTAGCTCTTTCGGCTTATCTAGCTTGCTGGCTAAAGGTAAACTCAAGTTCAGCGCATTTAAAGTTTAAGTAACAAATCTACCATTCATCTGTGCATTGAAAACTATTGCCATATCTGGTCTGGTGCTCCTGCTGTACATCTTGAGGGTCTTGACAAAATTCAAGAAAGGATCTGTAATGTAATCGATCCTGAGCAGCCACTTTCTTACCGACGCGATATGTCTTCTCTCATTTATAGAAAAGACATTTTTTTACAAATATATTCTTGGCAAGTGCTCTGATGAGCTTTTTACCCTGGTACCCCGACTACATGAATCTAAGAGTGCTACCAGATTGGCATCTAGGGCCCGTCTACTTATTTTCTTCACTGTTAATCTTCAAAAATTTAAACTTCAGTCGCCATTTTATGTTTGTTGTCCTTTCAACGACCATTCCTATACTCAGTGTTCATTTTCACTTTCACTCTCTAAAATCTTGCGTATTAGTGTCATTCTAGCCTAGCTTGAGGTGAGATGGTAAAAAAAGAAACTCTCTCGTTAAAAAGTTGGATACGGAGCACGAATGAGTTAGGTACTTTCAGAAACTTAGAATTGTAGAAATTAAATAAGCCCAAGAAGGCGTGAACTTACTAATTATTAAATCCAGATGACCTCTTACATTTGACCTCTAAATATATATATATATATATATATATATATGAAGAAATATAGTCTTAAGTTGTGCTATATTTATGGGATAAAGTGCTCAATATCAGATATAGAGCGTGTGTAAATATAAAAGTGAACATAGAAGTCAACACTTAGAGGCGACAGTCTGTTTCATGCTAGATGCAATCGTCATACTACGAGTGCTGTTATTTTTCTCGGCTATTTATATATATACGGGTCATTGGTGCATTGTGGGTAGTTTATTTTAGCGGTTAATTTACCGGAAGTCGTTTATTTATTTATTTGGGTTAAATTATTTTGCTTGTTTTTATTTATTTTTTTTTCTTATTTCTTATCTTATTTTAAATTGAAAAACTTTTCATTAATTCTATTAAAGCTCTATCACTATATTAAGCACTCTACCACGAAGTCTGCTTGCCTTAACACCTTTATCAGCAAATCACGGAAAAAACATCAGTTTTGGCTTCAGAAACAGTCTTCCAAATTATCTTGATATATATATATATATATATATATATATATATATATATATATATATAGTTTATGCAAATTTAGGTAATCCGTATGGGTAGACCTGAGGAGGATGATATCCAGAGAGCTCAATGTAAAATTCAGAGCAGATATGTTTGAATAAAAGACAGACCACGTTAAGATTCCATGTAATAAGCTATTTCACCATAACCCCTTTAACAGGGTTCTGGATCATCAGACTTTACTTCCAAAAGCTGAAATGAAAAATGAAAAGAAATTCACACGTTTTTTACGGACCTCATCCAATATACGCAAAGTTAACGAAGTGAGGAAGTGAGGTGGGAGAGAGGATATGAGTGTGTCATATGTATCATTTTAGTTTCCTATTTTAACCCCAGTGTGTCGGCTGGATGTTGCTCAAATTTAACGCGTCTCGTCTCTAGATAAAGGTGGTTAAGGGTGAGCGATAAGGACTACATCAAAGGAAGACGTTACAACAACCCCAATAAATTACACGACAGGTTTCATTTCAAATTTATATATATATATATATATATATATATATATATATATATATATATATATGGAGGTATGTGAGTGTGTGGGCGTATTTTTAAACATACAAGTTACATTACCTCAATAGTTTACCTTGACTTTTACAGAATGAAAAGAATATTTTCAAGTGTCTTTAAATTTAAAAACTTTGATAACCTAAAGATATTCTTATTTCTGTTTATAAATAGTTATAGCGAAATAAGATCCCGATAATCTTTCTGATAAAGTAATTCAGAGGACGAAACGTGACGGAGAAGAAAATATCTCCTTTTTCTGCATATATATATATATAAACATAAAAATAAAAATATATATAGGTTGCACTAGCCATGAATTCAAAAAAAGATTCAACCAATATCAAACTTCATTTAGAATAAATGAATATAAAAATCAGACGCCTCTCTCAAAATACTTCTGGCATCTAAAAGAATCAAATAAAACACCTACAGTAAAATGGAAGTTAATAAGAAAAGCTAGAATATGTAGGTCATTAAACGACCCATGTCCTTTGTGCATACACGAGAAACTATATATTACTAAGTTTATAAAAAATAAAAAAATTACTGAATCAGAGAAATGAAATAGCTATTATATGCCGTCATTGTCAAAAATTTTCCTTAAATAATATTTAAAAATTTAATAAAAAAAAAAGAAAAAAGTCTATTGGAACAACAGTGAAAAAATTAAAAATGAGAATATTTCAAATCGTAGTTAAATAAAAAGTATTCTAATCTGAACCCCTACGAAAATCTTTAAATTTACAAATAGGAAAAAATGCCGTAAGAATTTTTTTGCCGTTAACAATAAATTTAAAAAAAATCCAGACGACATGCATTCAACGGATGTCAGTTTTCATTGAAAAATACATCCCTACCCCTTACCAAAATGTATCTAATAACCGATACAATGATGCAGACATAAGGAAAACCCAGAAACCCCTTGTCCAGTTGAAGTAGATTTATCTGTAACAATGGAAACGTGTTTTAGCTGTGTCTTTAAAACACAGTAATTTTAAAAGTTACTCCAAAATTCGCTTGAGGATGAAATGGAACTAATGTCTTTAATTTAATTGCAAAATTAAATTTGTGGCTTTTTTAGCTTCCATTTTTGAAACATGGTTAGAACTGTGTAGCGGGAAAACCATATTTTAAATCAATTAATTTATATATATATATATATATATATATATATATATATATATATATATATATATATATATATATATATATATATATATATATATATATATATATATATATATATATATATATATATATATATATATATATATATATATATATATATATATATATGTGTGTGTGTGTGTGTGTGTGTGTGTGTGTGTGTGTGTCTGTGTGTACTGGCCGATTTCAACATATGAGGACTTTGTTTTGGCAGTGAACCGGCATTTGATTAAAATTTGGAGTCTTTTTTTTTCGAATCATCCACAATTTTGAAAGTGAACCGATGTCAGTGTGTCATGAAATCTTCAACCAACCAATCCTCATATTTGCATTCAGAGCTAACCTTCTCCTAGACTGGTTGTCAATAAAGGCTAGAAAACTCAGTCTGCAGGGTTGAGGGAGAGAATATATAATTTCATATGTTTCCTAAGGCTATTTGAACGAAAGTAAACGCAAAAATCTTGGCTAGATTTTGAACACAGCATGTCTATTCCAATTTCCGCGTCAATAATTACACACATACACGCACACTCCCATTATATAGCTTATATAGCCATGCATATATATATATATATATATATATATATATATATATATATATATATATATATATATATATGCACCTCTAGAGACATATACACGTCTGCCTATTACTCGCTCGCATATCTTTGCATATATAATATGCACTATGTATATGTAGATATCTCTTCACCTATCTATATCGGCTTTTAATCAGAACTTTTTCTGTGCATACCTGCATGTGTCTGAGAACCGGTACACGGCACTTGCTGCGTTCGCCTAATGAACAAAATAATTAACTCAATTGAAGTTGTTGAGCAGCAGGTCCCCGGCAGCTGATGACGTCAGTTGAGGCTAATCAGAAACAGCACAGACGAAACCGTTACAAGATGGCGACCGTTGCTTCATTTGCAATGACGACCGAACGACCGCATCCCACAATCCTCCACCAGATAACTTCCTGCAGAGAATACGGTTACACTACTGCTTAACGCTAATGGCTACACTTTACAGTGATGTCGAATGGAGGTAAACGTGGGGGAAATCCAAAAAGAACGGCAAAGCACTGGGATAAGGATTTATATTATTTTTTATAATTGCTTGTTATTTTTTGCTCTATGTTCTGAATGCGGGTGATCTTTTTTTCTCATATCGTAATTATTGCAACTATTTTGAAGGGAGAAAATTGAAATCTGCTGGTTGACCGTACAAGTTATCAAAATACCATTTTAAATCGGAAATGTCTCACGACAGACATTTTTTAAACATATTCTCATATATATATATATATATATATATATATATATATATATTCTACAGTAATGGATTTGTATTTATCAATCGGACAGAGCGTCTACTCAAGTATGAGTATTCACTAAGAACTTATGCTTGAAATTATTGTGTTCATTTTCCTAAGACAATTTATTTAAATCTAATTGTTTTAAATAGTTTTTCATTTTTTTAAAAATTAATATTTATACATAACAATAACTTAGTTGCTTCCCTTGACGTTTGCATGTGTGCCTACATGATAAATTTAAAATTGTACAATATATAATCTCAGTGTTTTTTATTCACGCGCAAAAAATTATAATTTTCATGTCTTAGAAAAATGATGAAACAACCATTTTTTTGCCTTAGAAAAAAGAAAACCCGGATGATGACATTGTGCTAATGTCAAAAGTACTCGTAATAAAATGAATATGCACCAATATGGCAAATTTCTTTCTTCCTTTATTGAAGGTACTAAGGAACTCGTCCGTATTTACGAGAGGATCTTATTAAAAATAAGGAGACAAAATTTGATTATATTATTTAATGAGATATGTCTTAATGAAAACATGCAGCTAAAATATACACTATATACATACATACATATATATATATATATATATATATATGATTGATGAAATTTTTTTTCATGTAACTCATGTTTACTTCAAATATTCGTAGTTCCATATGGAACATGAGTTAAATGAAAAACTTTTCATTAATTCTATTAAAGCGCTATCACTATATTAAGCACTCTACCACGAAGTCTGCTTGCCTTAACACCTTTATCAGCAAATCACGGAAAAAACACCAGTTTTGGCTTCAGAAACAGTCTTCCAAATCATCTTGATATATATATATATATATATATATATATATATATATATATATATATATATATATATATATATATAAAAATAAATATAAAAGTGGACATTGAAATCAACACCCAGTGGCAACAGTTTATTTTATTCATCAATCGACCGTCAAGCCTGACAATTGCGTTCAAGAAGGAAACAGACTGTCACCACTGGACGTTGACTTCAGTGTCGACTTTTATATTTACATACGCTCTATCCCTGATATTGAGCACTTTAACCCATAAATGTAGCATACTGTAAGACTATATTTGATCATATATATATATATATATATATATATATATATATATATAATTTGTGTATTTAGGCAGCAATGCTTCTTTCATGCACATTTAATTGAGAACAACAACAGACACACACACACACACACACACACACACACACACATATATATATATATATATATATATATATATATATAATTAGGAGGATTTGAAATAATCATAATTAAGTAATTCATCGAGTCTAGAAGAAACCTCAACAGAATGCAGAAAGCATTGGGCCTATATTTTGGACTCATCAGCAGTGCACTTCCACTATCGAGAAATGATACCCGAATAGTTACAATAGGAGGCAAACGTCATACCAACTGTACCAACGGGCCTCGGTGACGAAGAGGTAACGAATGCAAAGATATGCGAGCGAGTAATAGGCAGACGTGTATATATCTCTCTCTAGAGGTGCTTCTATCTATCTATCTATCTATCTATCTATCTCTCTCTCTCTCTCTCTCTCTCTATATATATATATATATATATATATATATATATATATATATATATATATATTATATGAACGTAAGCGGAATAAGTAAGTGTAGATTATTAGGATATGTAAGATAGACAATGTTTGATTCTTAATTTGAAAATGTTAAGATTGTAATGGTCGAAGTACCATCCTCTTGGGAGTCTGTAAGGGTACTTTCAGGGTGGAACTTCATTTTGGTCAATTTGTATTTGAAGAAATGATTCGACTCGGTATATGTGGCATGACGGGTGTTAACAGTGAATCTTTGAACTGGTGGAACTAGGGATTTTTGTTCATCTGAATCTTTACCATGAAAATAGTGATTTATTAATGATAAGCTTGGGAAGTTTCATCTATGGGAATGGCTTTTAGGGTTGGAATTAATTAATAACCCAAAGGGCACGTAAACGCGTTTAAACTCTATCAGGGCTGGAAAGTGAAAACTTGGAAATTACAGCCCATATATCGTAGTAATACTCCTAAAAGAGTATTTTTGAGAATTGGAAAAGACAGAACGTTATGTATCTTATCCCAAGTATCCCAAATGGCGCAAACAAAAAACACAAGACTTTTATTCCGGTGTGAAATTTGAACGAAAGATAAATTTATAAAATGTGATGAATAATGATCATAGCTCAGACTACAAAATTTGCAAAACAAGATTGCACAATATTTACAAGATAAGATTGCACACAATTTTCCTTTGTGTGCCACACTATTAGGCAAGATAATAAGTTCTAACGTAAATTCTGTTGAACTCATTAAAACAATTATAATTATTACCTATAAAATGTTTACTTATTCGATTCATTCAGCTGCCAAAAGGAGTTGAGAAGGTCGACAGTTCACAGACATCGTTGGGTTTGGGGATTTTTTAAACATTAGTTCAGTTTTATAAACTGAGATTCATAAGTGAGATATATGAGATAATTTTAATAAACGACTTTAGAAAGATAATTGTATATCTCTTTAAAATTATAGAATTTTCTCCTTTCTGTTTTCTTCTCCTTTTGCCTCTTTTCTTTTTCTTCAGATAATTCCCTTTCTTTTTCTTTTAGTATCTTTGTTTAGTCGTCGTCATCGGGGCGGCAACTATTAATTTTTCATTTGTTTAATCCCTGAACTACTCGCCGTTATTCTCCGGTGAAACCCAAACCCCTTCTACTTCTAGCAAGACAGCCGGAAGTAGAATGGTTTTCATCATCTAAGGTCCGATCCCAGCAATTGCTGCCAATTACTTTCATTTTAGGTAAGCTAACTCATTTCTGTCTGTCGGACAAACCAGACTTCTTAAATAGCCACATGTCGGCTCCGATTTGAATCAGAAATTTGATAATATGTAGTCATAATTTATTTTTACATTGTCTTAAAATTACAAAATGTATCTCTTTAAATCATGCCTGTTTGCAAACTTTACTTAGGCGAGATTTGAGACCATAAGACTTTGTTTACAAATTCGAAAAAAACATTTTTTATACATGTCTCCGTTTTTAAGCCATTACTCTTTATTTCCGCAGTCTTTTTACAACATCAATTCGAGCCACACATATACAAAACTTTACACGGTAAATTTTGATTCAAGTCTATTTTAACTAACCGTTTGCTTTATTCTATGATTTTCTTTTATTTAAATATATGTATTAGTAATGTTCTTCTATTAATAAATGTTTCTAAAACACTCCCGTCAAAAGAAACTGTAATAGACAAACCTAGTGCAGTGTATTATTTTTATAATTTAATTATTTTATTCTCCATTTTTGGTTTGGTCTCATTCTTATAAAGATAGAGAAAGCCCAGATGAGAAACCTACTTTCAGGAGCGATACAAGGGACTGACAATTGTTCCAGTCTCTTTCGCGATGGATCGTATATATAAGCTCTACTTAAGGTCTGGGATGAACTTGAGAAGTCAGGCGTTCAAAGGCTATAAGCCTCTTTGACAGCACAGCCTTTCATCATGTCTGGAGAAAACTCAGAATCTTCTCGGTGATGATGGAACGTTATTAGCTTGGCTTTGGTAGTATTGAATTTGGGAGTATTATTATAAAGCAGTTTTCCCTCTATTGAGCTGTTAGCATTTTAAGAGTGAATGACCACTTAGATATCAAATACTAGTTATAAAAAATTCCTAAAGAGAGCACACGAGAATTCATCCTTTTGTCCCTTTTCCTTAAAGAACTCAATAATGTAAAATAACCGCTAGTTCATAATGCTTTTCCTTAACTACCTCATTGGCCATCAAATTAAACTATTTATTTCTGAATTAACTAACAGCAATACTGAACATATAATAAAAACAAAAGCCAAATACATGTTAACTATTTTCTCTTAGAAATATCACAATGAAATACATAATACCGGGCGACTTGAACAAGAAAATTGAATTAATTATCTGTTAAACAAAATTTAAAACAGCTAAACTTATTAAAAATATCAACACACCCACAAAATCAAAGCTACAAAGAACCAACATTATTTACAAGTTCAAATGCCTCTTAAGGAACTGTGTTCCTGATGAAACCAAACTCATAAATAATTACATTGGTCACACTACTATATGCCTATCTAGAAGGCTCACGTTATACCTGTCCCACCATACCTCAATTACGACTTATTTTTAACACACACGAAACCCTACCAAAGGCTATCGGAAATACGTTAGTAGAAAATATGTGTATAATAGCCTCATCAAAATGTAAAATATTATTAAAAATAATAGAAACACTAATAACAAAAAAGGAAAAGTCAGCACTCAATAACATTAACTACGAAGACAGCCCTAGTGTGATGACCGTATTTGGAAAATAAAACACTCCTATAACTTCAGAAATATACATAAAAACACACATTCATTTAAAAATATAAATCGCTTCTCACAATAGCTAAAAGAATAGCGGAAAGCTCTCAGATATGCAGAACTTTTCGACAGTTTTTACACACTTTGAGTCCAGCAGAGAAAACACTTGTACGAACAAAAGAAAAATTAAATAAAAAAGATTAATCACAGTACCTTGTCAGTCGTCTTTAACGAAAGTTGTGAAAACCGGAATTGCTGCCTAAATACAAAATTATATATATTTACACACACACACAATAGTGAAAGGGTGAGGGCGGGATGCCAGCCTCGTAGGGCGCTTAAATTCATGAAGTCTGGGAACCAGCGAAAGCAGCTCATCAGAGCAATTTCCATGAAAGTATTTGTAAAAAAGACAGAGAGAGTAATGCATTAAATAATATAATCTTAATTTATTTGTTTAAACGTTATTTTTTAATGGATATTCATATGCTCTGTTCTTATTTATTTATTAAACAGCATATTTATTTATTTCCATCGATCAGCCAACAAGATTTCTCGAATATTCACGCCGTTAGATGGAAATAAATATACGTTTTAATAAATAAATACAAAAAAAAAACATCTACTCAGATATGAGTATCCATTAAAGAATAACGTTAAAGCAATTAAATTATATATATATATATATATATATATATATATATATATATATATATATATATATATATATTATATATTATTATTATTATTATTATTTTTATTTTTTTAATTAAAGAATATCAAACACTTAAAATCCCATAGGTTGTAATTTTTATTTCATGAGAGCTGTAAAAGAGCTGTTGTCAATCTTCAAGACCGACAAAGAAATCACAAACGGAATATATATATATATATATATATATATATATATATATATATAGATAGATAGATAGATAGATAGATAGAGAGAGAGAGAGAGATAGAGAGAGAGAGAGAGACGGTGAAGGGAAGAAGGGAAGGGAAATGGGAGATATTATTCGACTCAAAAGCAAATATCTATGAAACGTAAATCTGTTCTTAATTTATTTCATTGTCGGTCTTCTGGACAAAAATGCGGCCTTGCAAAGGTGAAGAACTCTCCAAGAAAAAAAAAAGACAGAAATAAATAACAACATGTCTAGCTTCATCACCACACAGCGACAGACGAGAATCATTTCAAGAATGTCTACTCCTGTCGTATTGAATGCGTCAACCTGCTCTGGTCTCATTTCTATTCTTAGTCGCAGGTGGCGGCCTGCAACGTCATTGAAGGTCAGACATTGTTGAAGATGGACTGTCCTCCTGACCAACTGAGCCATGGTGTGAATCACAATGTACTGTGATATTCTTATAAAGAATTGGTATGAAACATCTGTTGACGAGTTCTATAAGGATATATGATAGAAGTCTGTGGTTCGAGTTGTTTTTACAGATAATAGAGGTTTATCATGGAATAAAAGAATTTTTCGAATCGACTAGAAGAAATGTAAACAAAATAACCGGCGTTAAGAAAAATAAAAAAACAAACAAAGACGATCCTTCATGGTGAAAAATGATTATTTTTTCAAATGAAGAGTCTTTCTTGAGGTTTTTATTTTAGTTTTAATTTCGAGCTAATAGATTAAATTTAATGTTTCCAATAAGCAAAATAATTTCCTGTTTTTCAAAAATGAATTTAAATTCATTGGAATTATTTTTGTTTTGCTAAAATAAATGATCAGCGCTCCTTTTTTGTCGTCTTTCATCGTAATGAAATTTTCTTTATTAAAAAAATCTTACAAAATAAAATATACTTTTCTGAAACATTATTTGAGAAATGTTAGCTGATTTAAATTATAATTAATCTGATTTGAAAAAAATATATTTAACTTAAGTTTAAAATATCTCAGAAATACATTTTTATCCCGACAGTAGCTGTGTTTGTAATCTGACAGTTGCTGTTTTGACGTGATGACAGATCAAATTTCGAGCCTGATGACAGATCTAATTTCGTTCTACGGAGAATTTATCTGAAAAGCATAATTGAAGAAAATGGCGCAAGCGCCATTTTTATATAATTTTTATGTATTCAGTAATCTTAAATTATTAAAAAAAAACATTCTCTGTCATCTAATGTTTTACTGAATTTTAGAAATGTTGACTTTAAATTTACTATAGATATCACTCTTATTTTCTGATTATGTCGGGTATGCTAAACCGTACTTAAAACAAAAAAAATGCCAATTTATAACCATAGAAAAATTCAAAATTCTTTTACAAATATTGGTGTTTTATGATTTGCATTAAGCTTTTCCGTTTATGATTAGTAAATATAGTTTTCACTTAATGATAATATTATCTAAAAGGCTGAAATGCATACAGAATTTTAAAAGATTTAAAACTTAATAAATTCTTCTAAATAAAATTAAAAAAGGAAATTATTTCATTTATGTTAGAATTTCCAAACCAATGTGTTTTAACGTCAAAAAGTCGCTAATAATGCATATACTAACCTTTGGACTAGGCACTAACGTAAGAAAAACAAGATTCTCAATCAAAATTTTGAACATGATAGAAAGGATTAAAACATGTAATAAAATAATAAAAAATGCATTGCTATTTCCTCTTAAGAACGTATAAATATTTTGACGATAACACTTTGTTTTTGTCAAGTTTGGGGCCTTTTTTATCATGGTATGCTAAAGCGACAACCTCCCTGTTATATGTAGACTAAAAGTGAAACTATGGAACCTGAAGAAGCCTAACGCAGCACCCAAATTGCAATACTACAGTCTCTTGAACGACAAGAACCTGAAGGAAAAATATATGGACAGTGTGAAAAGTAGATACGCGGGACAAAATGGAACTGGAATCTCGAAAAGGGACGCACTAAGGGAAGTATTAGTAACATGAGCAAATGACATCAACCTAAAGGAGAATGGATGAAGAAGAAGAAAGAAACGAATGGATCACAGGTGAGATTCTCGATATGATGCAAAGGGGACAGAAAACAATGCTAAGACATGGAATAGAATAGAAAAACTACACAATAAAATGCAGGAAGGCTAAAGAAGAATGGCTCAACAAAAATGTGCAGAAATAGAGCGAATGAATATCACAGATAAAGGAGACGTGCATAAAAAATAAGGGAGCTAAAAGAATAGGCGACATGCTCATCAACAGGCTGCATAAAATCGATGACTGAACGATCATATTAGAGAAAGAAAAAATTATTCAGCGATGGAATTAATATATCGGAGATCGCTTCCACAGCGAAAGAGAACAAACGGTAATGCATAGAAATACCGACGGGCCAGATATACAAAAAAAAAACCCTAAAAAACCCCGAAGTTGCACTGGCCAAATTGAACAGAAACAAAGCGGCAGGGCCAGGCGGAATTGTAATAGAGATGCTGGCAGCCTTAGAAGATTTCGGCATAGAAAAAATTATGGAAATAATAAATGAAATCTACAACAGTAGTGATATACCGGAATATTTAAGCAGATCTATTTTCATAGCACTGCCTAAGAAACCAGGCGCAAACGAATGCGAACTCCACCGAACAATCACCCTAATGAGCCACATAACAAAACGCATCATCCGAATTCTGATGAATAGAGCGCGCATCAGAATTACGCCAGAGATAGGACAAGAACAGCGCCGCTTTGTCAAAGACACCGGAACAAGGAACGCGATTTTATGCTCAGAATGTTATCAGAAAGAGCAATACGAATGCAGAAGAACGTGCATCTGTATTTTACAGACTACACAAAGGCGTTCGTTCGACAAAGTACGTCATAAAGATCAGTTAGAACTGCTCAGTAACCTTGACATATTCGGGAAACGCAGCAGCAAACGCATACGGATAAAATGAATTCTGCAGATATATAATAATAGGAAGCGGTGTAAGGCAAGGATGTGTCTTCTCACCGGACTTATTCAAACAATACAGCGAGGCGATTCTGAGAGAACCAAAAATCCTACCAGGATTCATCATTTACCGCCACAATCTTCACAGCATAAGATATACAGATGACATAGTGCTGATAGCAGACATAGAGAGGAAACTACAAAACCTCCTACAGAAGGCATCGAAAGAGAGCAAGAAGAAGGGCTTAAGCATAAACTACAGAATGCATGATGAGCCCAAAATGCAATTTACAGGTCGGGGACACTAAAATCAGACACGTACATAAGTTTAAATATCTGGCAAATGTTCTAACAGAAGACGGAAAGTGCGATACTATCCAAATACGTATTGGGATGGCCAAAAACGTATTCCAAAAACGAAACAGAATATTAGAAACAAAGAAAAATTACGTGTTATCTGTTTTATTGTATGGAAGCGAATGCTGAAATATCTCCTCAAAGATGAAGAAGAGACTCGAAGCAACAGAAATGTGGTTCTACAGAAGGATTCCGAGGATAACATGGGCCGAATATATGAGTAACAACAAGGTTTTGGAGAGAATGGAAACACAGAAGGAACATATACTTAAAATTAGAAACAGGCAGCCAAAATTTTTGAGACATATAATAATAAGGGCTTGGGAAACCTGGTACTCAAAGGACGAAAAGAGGGACAGGATAAAGCAAACCGTGACATACTTAATGGGCTTGAGTAAGTGGATGGCAGAAGATGGTCTGGGAGAAATAACAAAAGACAAAACTTATTAAGAGTAATAAGCAACAGGAGAAGGTGGGGGCCATGATCGCCTACGTCCTGAAGGGACATGGTATATAAAAGAAGATGCGCTTTCTTAGAAAAAATTTATAGGTGCAGAAAATAATTTAAAGTATTTTCTGCAACAAAAATATTTACTACATGTAGATAAATATGGAAAATGGAAAATCGGTGTAAAGTGGTCAGGGTGGGGGTGTTTTATGCTGTGCTAATTATTGAAGTAAACAATTTCTATCGAGTTTTACAAGGAGGATTCGGAGTTTCTTTATCTCCCCCTCCCTCTCTCTCTCTCTCTCTATATATATATATATATATATATATATATATATATATTTTTATTATAATAGATAATAACAAAAATATTTTACATCGCTACACAAAAGCTTTCATGTTTCAATACTTTGATTGTACTTCGTCATAGTTGACAACTTGCGATAAAAAATGATTTATTTGGGAAATTTAAAAAAACCCTCTAACTTCCGAAAAAAAGTAAGGATTTGTTTTTAAATTTCTCAAATAAATCATCTTTTATCACCAGTTATCTACCATCGCCTAACGACGTACAATCAATGTATTGAAACATGAAAGCTTTTGTGTAACGATGTAAAATGTTTTTATTATAATCTATTATAATAAAAATATTATAATATTTTGCTCTAACTTTTATTGAGCACTTTAAAAAAAAATGCTGCGAACAGTGGAGTTTTACTCCAAGTGTTCTGTCTCTTATTTGTGTTCATATATATATATATACACACACACTCGAATATGAGTATCCATCAAAAATAACGCTTAAACAAAATGAAAATAACATTTTAGAGAACCTTAATAAATCTAATGTCTTTGTAACTAATCAGTATTGCATTGATTGATTTATTTTTACTGCTTATCAATCCTTTGCCGGTTATTTAAACAAGAAATTATTTTTAGATTGTAAGGATTTTTTAATCAAAAATACTTTAGCGATAAAAGTATTACTAATTAATTAATAGCTGAAGGAGAAGTGGCATATTTATACCTTTCCCAGGAGGACGTGCTCTTATGTGAACCCAACGGGAATTAGAAATCGGCTCCCCGATTAACAATTATCCGTTGCACAACCGGCACAGCCTGGTATGCCCAAGTAGTCACCCATTTAAGCACTGATCAGTCTCGACGTTGCTTACCTTCGGTGATTATACTGGTACCGGTGTTTTAGTGTGATGTGGTCGCAAGCCAGCACGTTGGGAACCGTCCTTCTTATCAGCAGACATAGTACTATTATTATCATGAATTTATTTTAGAAGAGGGGAAGGGAAGCTACATTTCGCCGTTGGAAAATGTCGAGATACATTTTATATAATATTAGAAACACTTTCTTTTATTTTCTCAATAATAATAATAATAATAAAAAACAACAAGAACAACAAAAAAGCTATTTGTAGGCTTTATGGTTATTTTCTAACTAATCGTAGCTTAGATTTGGCACAAGGTCGAAAGTATGGGACATCCAAAAAAGGATCGAACTCACTATTCATTCGTAATTCTTCTAACGAGACAACGTTGCTAGCCATTAAACCACGCCTAGTTACCAGTCTGAAGCTTTTATGAATAGTATCACAACAAAGGAAAATGTGTATGCTGGAGTTACTTGGTTAAAAACACAATGATGGGAGCTTCTAAGCTCACGGGAAGTCACCATGAATTAGTAATTAATAAATATTGTGGTTTGTAGCTAATAAAATTATTTAAAGGCTAAAAACCGAATTCTTCAAAACATTGTACAACCCTGAATAAACGTTTTCAGAAATGTTTAAGCGCACAGGATTAAAGGTAGCTTTTTAAAAAATATATTCTCTTTGAATTCCCAAGACTGCAGAAACGACAAGTGGCTTTTTGAGCAAAACATTCTTGCTCTTATTAAACGATGCATTCGAAGTCACTTAAGTTGCATCTGGGTTTCTCAACTCTCTCGAGATACCTCGTTGTTCTCCGCACAAACTTCAGCTAAAAATTCGATCGCCCACCTTACTTTTCTGAAATCCTAACCCTCCATGGACCTGCGTGGGCGAAGTTGCATGATAGTTAGGTGAGTTTTTAGATTGGTACATTCGCAAACATGTGCAGGCAATGTTGAGGTTATCAGCATGGAAAATGTCAGTGTGTCGAGTTCAACTTCTGACATAATTTGTTTCGCCATTTTGTCGCAAATAACATTTGAAAAGGCACAGATTTTGTTATGGGTCAAATAGCAAAGCTATCTTCTGTGGAAAGCAGACTACGAAAAGGATAAATCCGAACTGAAACCCTACCGCTAAATTTAGAGAAGATTAGAATAATTAGAGCAATTAGTGGCGAAGACGAGGAAATCTTAATTCGAAAACTTATCTTTCTGCAGTATTTTGTGTGTAAAATAAAGGAGAATAAATATAAGCATTAGGAAAAAAATCGAACAAAAAAGGAAAAAAGTAGGGTATGTCGGTGACTTTTCTTTTATTGGTCCGTGAATTAGCGGATCAGAAAACTAGGGAGAACGCGGAATTTATTGATAAAAAATGATTGTGTATATGGCTGCAATAGGATAGAAGAATTTCTCTAACTTAGTACATCCTCTCTATTACTGAAAAGTAGTCGGCAAATTTTCCCTTTGGTGGGCAAATAAAAATGATAATAGAGAGCTCATGCGTTATGCTATTTATTGCAACCAGAAAGCTTTGATTTTCACCAAGATACAATGTGCAACTTTGGCGTATTAGACTGTATACAGTCATAAAGACTAACGTAGCGATGTGAACAAAACAGCCCCGACTCGGGAACAAGGACCGTAGCTGCTAAACACTAGCACGAGTCATATAATAACAATAATGTAGTAATATTTGTACAAGAAAGGGGATGGGCTCCGCCAGGATATCCAGACAGAGAGACAGCTACTTTAGTGGCACAAGTGGTTCATGAACAATCCTCATGGGTCATAACTGTTGTGATTGTGAAATCAGTATATAAATAGAAATGAACAAGTAGAGTATTTCTTTTTTTTTTTAATAATTTTACCTCAAGAAAGGAAATAAAGCCACTGTGATGCAAAGGTTAACTAAGTGTGTGATAATACGAGAAAAGGAAAACATTATTAAGGAGAGAGAACACTGGTGCACCTGGCATCTCGACTTCAATCACTTTTTCGCAAACGTGATGTAGCTTCCCTCTCTCTTTTCTACAAATATTTTCATGGCAATTGCTCTAACGAGCTTTTTTTCCATGGTGCCCAGATTAGATTGGCATCTAAATCCCACGCCTTTACTGTTGAAATAGTTAAATATAACAACAGCTTCTACTCCAATAGTTTCTTTTCTGCCACTTCCCGTCTTTGGAACTTCTTCCCCGTTGCTTGCTTCTTTGATAAATATGATCTTCAAAAGTTAAAATGCAGTGTCAACAGCCATCTTCTGTTGACTTGAAACATGTTCATCTTTTATCCTTTCCTTAATCCCACCCCCATTCCCAGTCTTTTCTCTCACTTTAATTCTCTGTAATCCCTTGCGTGCTAGTGGCACTCCTGCCTTACTTAGAGTGAAATTTAAAAAAAATAAATAAATAAAAATGAGAGGGAATTAAGAAGACAGAATGATATTACGTTTAAATCTTTGAATTCCAAAAACGACAAACTGTTTGCATAGAAGTTACGGTTACATCTAACCTTTTCTATTGTAAAATAATGAGACTTCTTCTCCAATCTAGTTGAGGTTTAAATTAATAAAGTCTAGGTACTATAGAGGAACACTCACACGAACAATTACCATGAAAATATGTATATAAAAGGCACAGGGAAGCCACGTTACAGAGGTCGGAAAGTAACTGTAACCAAAATGCCAGGTTAGTATGAATAACATTGGAGATTTTTCATTGTATTTTATGAAGAATCTCTAAATACAGGGCAGAAGCGCCAGATCAGATGTAGCGGCAGTGTTCCAAACATGGTTGAATGGTAGACTAATAAATATGTAAGATAGATTCTGTCGAGAAAAATCGTCTAACACGACACAGTGAACCGATTTCCCTAGCAACAGAATTAGAAATGGACTCTCTATAATCCTTCAACTTCGTGTTAACGGAAAATGTTAGCCCGTGAAGGTGCAACGAGTTACTGTCTTGGAGGTTAGCATCAGCCATGCTGATGGGAGACAAAAAAGGTTTTATCAGACGATTAAAAGAGCAGTTTTGTTTTGCAGCCGTTAAAATAAGCAAGTCATTTCTATTCTAAGTAGCTGTGAATTGTACCTAATCGAACCGATCAAATTTACCATTAAGACAATAATAACTAATTGTGTTATTAGCATAGATAATTGGGAAATTGCACTGAACAACACCTAAGATTAAATTAAATACCAGGAATTACTACCTTTGTCGCATAATAATTATGCCATTTAGTGTATCTACGCAAAATAACGTCTTTTAGACAGAAGTAAAATTATACTGTTTATTACTGAGGAGGGTTAGATTGGATGATTTTATGACATATCAGCACCTGATGGATCAATTATTATTGATTGATTGATTCATTTTCTAGGGCTTATCATCTTTACAGGTTAGTTAAAATATTTTTAGATAATGTTTTTTAGGTAATACTGGTTTAGTGATACAAGTCGTACTAATTAACCTATAGCTGAGGGAAGGAGAGTTGGATTCATACCTAATCAGAAACCTAAACAAGAAAGTAGTCAATATAAAATAGGAGGTCAATTTTATATTAAAATCAATATATAAATTTGTGGTCAAGGTATCAACGAGCATACTGGGACTCATTCCGTGATTTCCATCGCTATGTCCCCTGGAATGTGGTTTTAAAGCAACCCGTTCAAAAATGTGCGTCTGAGGTCTCCTCCTGGGTAAGAGCTGGCATCAAGGCTTTCATCCCCGCAAGTAAATATAAATTTAAATCGCACTCATCTCCTTCGTTCACAGCCGCCCATAGGAATCACTTCTTCCGTCTGTACCGAAGTGACATATCTGATTGCAACAGACGTCACTTTGTCTCTGTCCGTAATGAGTGCAAGCGTGTCCTCAATGAAGCAAAGTTACTATTTACTGATAAAAAACCCCCAAAAAACGTATACGTCTGCAATTCTGTCTCTGAAAATTATTGGCGGCTCTGTAAGTGTGTGCTGAACAACAACAAATCTACAGTACGTCCTCTATTCAATCAATTTGAGGTTCTGACTTCCTCAGCTGATAAGGCTGAATGCTTTGCTCGGAAATTATCATCCAATTCAACGCTCGACACATCCGGAGTACCCACTCCTGATTTTCCCCCTAGAACTGAGAGTCTATTGAGTGAAATGAATATAACCCCATCGATGGTATTGGGCATCGTCTCTAAATTAGACTCACATAATTCTAGTGGCGGGGACGCGATACCAGCCGTAGCCCTCTAGAAATGTCTCCAGTCCTCTCCAAACTATATAACTATTGCCTCACTTTTGCTTTCCAGCCTGTTAGAAGTCCTCATCTGTTGACCCTGTTTTCAAGAACTCTGGAGATCCTTCTGACCCATATAACTACCGTCCTATCAGTCTCGTATTACTCTTCGGCAAACTCTTTGAAGTTTTAATCAACGCCGAAGAGTTTAAGAACCTTACATCCCATCATCTGCTCACGGCCATTTCTGAATTTGAATACCAAGGACTTGACAATAACAGAGAAGTTCAAGCCATGGCTCTAGATATCTGTAAAGCATTGGATGGGGTTTGGCATACAGGATTTCTTCGTAAGCTTCAGGGATATGTGATTGTAGGACGATTATTTGACTTAATAAAATCATTCCAGTCAAACCGTGAAATGAAGATCGTCCGAAACGGGTTCTCATCCAGTTGCTTTCATATCGTGGGCCCTACAATGTATCTAATCTTCATCAACAATCTTCCTGATGTCATCAGTTCCCAAGTAGGCATCTATGAAGACGACACTATTATTTCCTCCTGCCTCAATAGTAAATCCAACATCACTATAAAAACTTGGCCATTGGTCTCGAAAAGAAGCTCCAATCTGTGGAAATGTCTTGTAAACTTTAATGCCTCCAAAACGAAACTGTTCTCATTTTCTGTGTCTGCTTGTTTTCTCGCTTTCCACTGACCTGAGGTGGAACAACATTGAATCAACAACTTCATCTACCGCAGGGAAAATTGGTTCTCTGTGTCGCCCCAGAAGGTTTTTCTCGCCTGAATCCACCGTTCAAATCTACAAATCAACCATTTGTTCTTGCATTGGACACTACTGCCATATATGGTCTTTTGCCCCCGCTATTCATCTTGAGGTCCTCGACAAAGTCCAGAGGCGGATATGCAATATGATTTATATCTGGCATCTCGTCTACAGTTACTCTCTCACAGATGTACTGTGGCTTCCCTATGTCTTTTCTACAAGAACGTTCATGAACTGCTCTGAAGAGCTACTTTGACTCGTTCCCAAACTGCATGGATTTAAGCGTGCATCTCTGTCCCACCTTTTCACTGTCGAAACGGTTAAATGTAGCCGTCTCTTCTGCTCCAACAGCTTCTTATCTCGCACTTCCCGTCTTCTTACTTGCTTCCCTGATAGCTATAATCTTCAAATATTCAAAGGTAATGCCAATCGGCATCTTCTGATGCCTTGAGCATGATCACCGTCCTTCTTTATATTCTTTCCTCAAACCCCTCTCTTTACTCTTGCTCTCACTCTCTGTAACTCCTTCGTGCTAGGGACACTGTCACCTTACTTGGGAGCGATATGCTTAAAAAAGAAAAGTACTTTCTATACATTTATATTTCATAGAATATAAATAGATAAAAAAAATACATGCCTGTGTAGCTAATCAGCATTTGATTGATTGAATGATTCATTTTCTACAGCTTATCAACTCCTTGTATATTATTTAAAGCCAGAAAATATTTTAGATTACAATATTTTTTCTGATAATAATGGTTATATGATAGACTTCTTAATAATTAACTTATAGCTGGGGAGAGAATAGGTGGATTTATACCTTTCTCAAAAGCATTTGTGCTTAAGTGAATATAACGAACCCAATACGTAATGGAACTCGGCTCAGCGATGAACAATTGCGAGCCATTACACCATCCGCACATCCAAGCAGTACCTAGATGAATTGCTAAGCGGTCATTCATCTAGGTACTGACCAGCTTCGATGCTTGCTTAACTTCGGTGAACGTACAGGAATCGGTGTTTCAACTGTAAGCCATGTATTGTTGAAGCCGCTTTTATATACTTGAGTCTACGGAATATATAAATTTTCATATATCAGAACAAAACAAAACAAAAAATTATACTATATATTCAAGCACACATACATACACAGATGCAGGTATATATATATATATATATATATATATATATATATATATATATATATATATATATATATATATAAATTAATTGATTTAAAATATGTTTTTTTTCATGACACAGTTCTAACCATGTTTCAAAAAAATTGAAGCTAAAAAAAGCTCAGAATTTAATTTTGTAATTAAATTAAAGACATTAGTTCCATTTATCCGCAAGCGAACTTTGGAGTAACTTTAAAAATTACTGGGTTTTAAAGACACAGCTAAATCATAATTCATTTTCCAAGGTTACAGATAAATCCCTTCCACTAGACAAGGGGTGTCTGCGTGTTCATTATGTCTGTATTTTAATGTATCAGTTATTAGTTACGTTTTGTTAGGGGTAGGGATGTATTTTTCAATGAAATCTAACGTCCGTTAAATACATGTCGTCTGGATTTTAAAAAAAAATTATTGTTAACGGCAAAAATCCTTACGGCATTTTTTTCTATTTGTATATTTAAAGATTTTGGGGGGATGTTTAGGTTAGAATACGCTTTATTTAACTACGATTTGAAATATTTTCACTTTTAAATTTTAATTTTTAATATACTATATTTCTTTTAAGAACAATTAAATGTATTAGAATCCCTTACAGTATGTTGAATTGTTTTCACATCAAGTATAAGTATGTATATTATTAGGTTACAAATTTTTTTTTATATTTAAATATTATTTAAGTAACATTTATGACAATGACGGAAAAAAGTAGCTACTTACTTTCACTGATTTAGTAAACTTTTATTTTTTATATAAACCTAGTAATATATTGTTTCTCATGTAAGTACAAAGGACATGGGTCATTCAAAAGCTTACATCTTCTAGCATTTCATATTAATTTCATTTTACTGTAGGTGTTTTATTTTTAAGTGCGTGTAGTACTAAGAGGGAGGTCTTTAGGTTAGAAAACGTTTTATTTAATTACAATTTAAAAGAAGTTTAGGTTAGAATTCATTTTATTTAACTACAATTTATAATTACAACTTTAAAATATTTTCATTGTTAGTTTTAATAGACTATATTTCTTTTTAATAGAAGTAAATGTATTAGAATTACTTACAGTAAGTAAAATTATTTTCCATATCAAGTATATGTATACTACGAGTTTTAAAATTTTATATTTAGTAAAATTTATGGCAGTTACGGCAAAAATAGCTAATTCATTTTTCTGATTTAGTAAATTTTATTTATTTATTTTTTTTATATATATATATATATATATATATATATATATATATATATATATATATATATATATATGTATGTATTATAATTGTATATTTTAAATATATAATCATCGTAACACCAGAATTCCCATGTTTCAAAACTTCAAATTCAATCATAAAACTTAATCTTAAAATAAAAAAAAAGTTTCCTTCAATTATCAAGCGATGCTAAGAATAATTTTGGGGAAATTGATTTACTTAACTTATAATTCCAGAAAAAATTGATATTTTGAGATGTTGGGTTATAGAAAATCTTTTTATTTTATTTTAGGTGTATTAAGTTAATGTATCTACTGTATTGTAGCTCTCAAGTCGGTCAATACAAGATGGGGCTGGGATATCTGTCTATTGATACAAACTTTCTTTTTCATGTAGAAATTTGTGGTAGTGTCTATGTTCTAAGACATCGTCTGGGTTTCATTAGCAATATATTTGGCATTTTTATTTAATTTTTATTTTTTATATTAATTTTAATTATGTTTTTTTTAAATAGGGATTCAAATATTATTTAGTCACATTTTTAATATTTTTATTTTATTCGTAAAAAAAAAAAAAAAAAAATTGACTAAAGAAATTATATTTAATTTATTTACTAATTGAGTACATATATGTTAATGTTAAAATTAATATATTAGAATCTAATTATGTATTCATAAACTATTTTATTTATGATCAAATATAAAAATGTTAGTTTCATTTTTTAAAAGTTTAGCTATTCCTGAAGGAAAAAAAATGTCAATGTCTAAAAACTCGCTATTTCATTTTTTTGATTTAATAAATTTTTTTTTCAGAAACTTAATAACATTTAACTGAATTATAAATCTCATTGTTTTTTTCTCAATTATTTTAATATATATATATATATATATATATATATATATATATATATATATATATGGTTTTATATATATAATGGTTTTAAGCAATGACCGAAACGGTCGAAAATATTTGACAACAGAACAAAATTTAACTTTTCATCCACAATTCCGATCCTGATATATGCAACAGTTAATTAGAAACTGAAAAAAATACAATGCATGCATATATATATATACATCTCTCTCTCTCTCTGTATATATATATATATATATATATATATATAGTAAAATTGTTCAAATCGTGTAACAATAAAATTTCCCAATTGTTAGATTAAGTTCTGAACCGTTATATCTTAGGAATGATTAAAGATATCTTACTTGAATTCCCTATTGGACTCTACTTTGAGCAATAAAAATGTATAATTACTCTCTAAGCTTAACATAAGTATCCTGATGAAATCGATTTTAAACGAATATGACATGTTCATCATTAATTAATAATTAAAGGAATCTCATGATGTATTGAAATAAAGCTCATATATATATATATATATATATATATATATATATATATATATATATATATATATATATATATATATTATTCCAGGATCATTAGCCAACTTATTCAAGATGATCGTCGCCCTATCTGAGCTTCTAACTTTCTGTGGTGGAGTGACAAGTTACCTCGCACGTTTTTCACATCTTTTTTCAATGCTCTTTGGACTGTCATGGCTTAAACTCCTTTCTCACGTGTCAAACGCTTTATGGATTGAGTTGGATCTTTTCTAATTGATCTCTCAAGCTCTAATATGAAATCCTGAGACTTTTTTAATTGTAACCTCCTGATCAGTTTTCCTTTCTACTGTTCCCTTTTTTCAAACTTATTCACCGTTCTCTTGATGGTTCTTGAAAGGACTTGGAAGATGGAAGCCAGTGTATGAATGTTGGTACCATTACTGAAAGTCTGAATGATTTTTTTTGACTCTCAACTTTGCTCCCATGGGAAGACAGTGGAACTGATACAAAACAATTTTAACCAGCTCGCTTTTTAGCTGAATAACTTAAATGGTTTTTCAGTGATTCTTACGACAAATGCCGTCAAGATGTCTACACGTCTTATTTGAAAACCTGGAAGAAACTAACTCAAAGAAAAACAGGAACTATTGATGGAACCAAGGAAAAACTTACCAAAACCTGAAGCTTTTATCTAGATAAAGTCTCGAATAAAAATGAAAATACTTTTCTACTCAGTAAAGTGCTCGAAGCCTAGAGTGACTAGACCGATCAAAAATGTGTAACAACGTTAAATCCTATGAAAGGATGGCTATAGTCCTACCCGAGTTTCACGCTCAAGAGATCTTCCAACGAGTTGAATGGATATGAAAGAAGGAAGGGGCAAGCTTTATATAATCCGTGAATCGCTCCAAAGCACCACGGGAAATAATAATAATTTCCTTTTAAAATACCTGTGAATAACCTAACCACACCTAAACGGGAGAAAAAATAAAATAGGTAAAGAAAGAACCCCGTGGGTTGGCTAAACTACTGATTGTCGTACTGTGAGGTCTGGTTCAGTTCTGGTATATATATATATATATATATATATATATATATATATATATATATATATATATTGATAAATATGAAAGGAATGAATAAATATGCAAATATAGACTTATTCTCCGTGATCATGTCAGTTTCCCTGACTACTTGAATCATGAGGAAAAAAGATTCATTGGAATTTTCTAGAAATCGTTGAATTTCTTAAAATGTATTTTTTCCTTCTTAAGAATTTTTTTCATCATTTTGCAGTAAGAAAATGTCTACCTACTTTCTTATACCTGCATCCACTACAATTATTCTAAGAGGCGGATGTGTGTGTGGGGCGTTCTTCTAAATAACGAGATGACAGCCAGGGGGAAAAAATTCAAGCCGTCACACCTGAACAAAACAGATTCTTATGCAGTCGAATCACAGGTTGTAAGAAATGGAACGAAATTGCAGAATCAAGCGAATGGAGAGGTTCGTTATCCAGTACCACCACCACCGTGGTATGCCGCCGGTGATTTCACTAACGAGCCACCGACGTCTTTCCTCAGTAACCCGAATGAAAATTGGAACTTGAAAGGCGAAAGGGAAAAAAAATTCGAAAACAAATGTGAAAGGATGGTGGAATCAGTTGAGGATTTTATCATTAACGCGAGTAATTGCGGCATATTCAGCTCTACAAGTCGATATTCAATACCAGCAAGGTTATCTGGGATCGCCCAGGTTAAAGAAACTCCTAGACTTGTGAGGTGATTCTTTTTTTATTTTGCGAACACTATAAATTTATTCATTCAAAAGCAGTTAAATTTATACTTTCTTATTTCCTTAATACGCTTTTAAAAATTTCACATTAACAAATAATTTCCAAGTTAATCTTTCTTCAATTCATTTTATATTCTATATGCTGAAAGAAATATGAACAAAATTTAGAAACCATCTTAATCACACAAAGAGACACACACACACACACGTATATATAATATATATATATATATATATATATATATATATATATATATATATATATATTATATTTATTCATATATATTATCTATATATTATAAAATGCACGGTACTTATTAAAAAAAAGCGCTCTATATCAACGATAGAGCTAACAGGGTCACAACTCACATCCACGCAACTATATATATATATATATATATATATATATATATATATATATATATATAGTTTTATGGTATGATGTATTTATTACTAGGTGCGCAGTATTAAGGACAGAGCGTATGTGAATACCAAATGGACACTGAACCCAACACCTAGCAGCATGTCTGAAAATTCCGACATTAAAATTTATCTCTTTGTGCTTCGTTTCCTTTCAGTCAAAAGGTTAATATGTAATAAATATCAATTTTATTAACAATATCGGTATCATTTTGTTGGCTTTTTATCCTTCAAATTTCATTAAACGATTTATTTAATCTCTCTATATATACATAAATACATTAGAGTCGTTTGGTGTCTGTTGGATTTTAAATCAGTCCGCTAAAACTAGAGAGTTTTTTTTATGTATATAATTGCGCATACGTGTATATCCATCCATACCCACCTAGGAATGTACAGATATTAGAGCCTTTTCTGCGTATATTTGTACATATATAAATACCCACTAATATACTCTGTATACACCCCCACACACATATATATATATATATATATATATATATATATATATATATATATATATATATATATATATATATACTCATTATAGAGCATTTATTATGTATACTTGTACACATTTATACATACAAGCAACTATTTCTCATATAGACATCTGTACACACATATACATATATATATATATCCCCTTCATATGTATCCGTCCACGCACACATATACATAGATACACAGTTAATATATATATATATATATATATATATATATATATATTTTTCAGACGAGTCTAGTTATCTATATTTATATGTATATTTATATTTATATATATATATATATATATATATATATATATATATATATATATATATAGTTTGTTGTGTGCACTGGTTTTTCCTTATAATATAGGTCGAATTGGGATGCTTGATTTGTCTGTTTGTTTATATATACATTTAGATATACCGTATATGTCGGCGTACAAGTTGAACATTTAACCTTAAGAACCCAACCACAAGTAGTGGGGTGTCTTATCCTCCAGGTATAAAATGTGAACCTTAAATTTTGTGATTTATGTTAAGTTGTTAGCATGGCTGTGATTAATGACAGTAGACTAACATTTTCCTTGGTAACTATCGACACAAATATTTTCTACTAAAACAATCTAATTCACATTTTCGAATCATGAATTTTGAATTAGCATTGTAAAATGTAATATTTACCATTGTTATGTTTTCCAGCAAACACCGACAGCTGAGCAAGAAACCAACAAAATTCCTTGTAACACCAATGTGTTGAACTGAATGTAAGGATTATGGCAGAATTCACCAATTTAAACAAGGAGACCGTCTAGAAGTGTTGCAAGTGATTCCGAAGTCTTCTGTAAGTCATGGTTGAAACCAATCGCAATTTTATTTAATAAATTTACTCTATGGTATTTCAAGATATTTTTTAATGTAATTTTGGTAAATATGTCTGTTAAAATGAGATGTCAGTGTTATTTCCATTTTTCTTTAATTTAGATGACAATTTATCCATCGCACCCTATATATATGTGTGTGTGTGTGTGTGTGTGTGTGTGTGTGTGTGTGTGTGTGTGTGTGTGTGAAAGTGACGATCGCAAAAGCAAAACCCAAACTCACATCAATATAACCAAATATATATATATATATATATATATATATATATATATACAGTGTAACCCGGATATAAGAGAGTTGGGACCGGAGAAGAAGTCTCTTATATCCGGGTTTCTTATATTCAGGTTTGGTCTATTTATATACATTAACACAGGCTCTAATTTGGGACCAGAAAAATCTCTCTATATCTGGGTTTCTCTTATATCAGGTTTCTTATATCCGGGTTACACTGTATACACACACACACATATATATATATATATATATATATATATATATATATATATATATATATATATATTGTAGGTGTCTCTAAAATGAATACACATTTTGAAGGATTCTCCAGAAATAATTCAAGCAACTAGAACCAATTATATCTGATTTCAATAATGCATGTGAATACAGTATTCTTTATAAATGAATGATCTTAAGATTTTTTCATATATTTTCAAACTGATGTCCGTTATGATACAGACATTATTGATAACGCGACGCAAAGGAATCACAAGCAACAATCAACTTTTCAATAGGCTTCTTGGACATATGTGAAAACTTTCCATCGCCCTTTCTTGCTTTAAAGGGCGTGGCTAATTTCCGTGGTCTTTCGGGGACGCTTCTTGTGCATACGGTAGCATCAGTTTCAAATTTATCTCTGAATCGTGAGTGGATCTAAAAGAAAGTCTCTTCGATACGGCTTTTGAACTTCAATTGCATTTTCGCACTTCCAGTAACATTTCAGAAAGCTAAACCTGGATGATATTAGTAATACTAACTTGTAAATCTGAAAAGAAAGCAACTTGACTAGAATTATACACTCTAAAACTATATATACATTTTTGAGACACACTTTAACTTTGTCTTCTTAACGCTTTTGGTTCTCATAAGCCAGTATTAAATAATAGTTTTTTTTTTAAATAACGTTGTGTCTGATCGAGTGCATTGTAGTTCTTTGATTGTCGCAACAAGTCTGCTAGATCACACTGAAACACTGGTTCACCTACGATCATCGAAGTTAAGTACCTAATGGGAGATCGCTTGGGAATACCAATGTTGGACGGGTGTGTGGTGTAATTGGTACTGGTTCGGAGTCTGAGAAACAAGTTCCAATTTTTTCTGGGTTTCTTATATTCACTTGTAAAAGGTATCGATCCACCTCTTCTCCGACAGCTATGGGTTAATTAATAAAAATTGTATCACCAATCCTTTTTATTACCTCACCCCACCCCAAACCTAAAATCTAAAAATATTTTCTGGCTTTAAATAACATGCAAAGGGTTGATAAGCCGTAAAAACGAATCAATCAATCAAAGCCACAGTAAGTTGTCATTTCTTTCTGCGGTAGACCAGTTGCCATCCAAGGATGTATAATACGTTTTGGCCTGCAATTTATCCATAGCTAGAGGTAGAAGAAGAAGATTCATACCTTTCCTAAGTGCATTAGCGCGTAAATGAATGTAATGGGTTCAACTGGAATTCGAACTCGGCTCTCCGATTCTTCACACTGAGGCGCTATCCATTACTCCGCCATACCACTATTCTATCCAAACAGTATACACGCTAAGGACCTCGAGAGAGTGGAATGTCGAATAACCGTCGTGGATTTTACCAACAAATTCCTCTCTCCGAACTAATTGCGAACTGGAAATTTTTGGTATGTATATTTTTGATGGGTTAAATTTTGTCCAAATATTGTTTTATATATATGGATCAAACGTTGGCACAAAACTATTTTTACGCCAGATATCAGAGTATGCCACACGCATCGTTTTTGTATGCAACAATAAATTTAATTTTATTGTGTAAACATCATTTGACCGATGTATCTAATAACAGTGGGGTGATTTCTTTGTAATATCTCACTCTCTCTTCAACTACGCCTGGGGATATTTCAAACGGAAAATGTCTATGTTAGTCTGGTAATATAAACATGTACATTCTTTTTTCATCAAAACCATATTCTCTGCCTTTTGAAAGTTACATGGTAAAGTTTTATGAGAGTGGCGAAATATAACACGAAATACAGAAAATGATATTATCCGCCTTTGAAAATGCCGAAGAGTTGTAGTGTCACGGTGTTTTGAGAAGTTGAAATATTAGATAAATAAACTGAGAAACATAGCAGACACAGAACAGAGATAACAGGAACTCCTAAAGAAGGTAGTAAAGGAAAGCGAGAAGAAAGGACTAAGTATCAATTGCAAGAAAACCGAACGTATGGTTGTCAGCGAAAGAAACAGTCCAAGATATGAATTACGAATTGGAGAAAGGAAAAGCAAACAAGTAAAAAAAAAAAAATAAATAAACATCTGGGAAATATTTTAACGACAGACAGAAAATGCTGCACCACATTCCGTAGGCGTATTGTGAGAGGAAAAGGTCTTATTAAAGCTAAGCTAATTATTAACAGACAGAAAAAATATGGTTAGAAACACAGAAAAGACGGCAGAAATCTTATGTCATGTCAGTCCTTCTATATCGTAGTTAATTATGGACAATCACCTCACAGATGAGAAAGTGACTTAAGGCAACAGAAATGTGGCTCTACAGGAGAATGCTGAGAATACCATAGACCGAACATATGAGTAACGACGATGAGTAAGGAGTAATAAAAATAAAAACAAAAAGGACAAATTTAATTAAAATCAGAAATACAAAATTGAAATTTCTAGGACACATAATGAAGAAAGTGGATGTGGAGAAATTGACTCTTAAGGGATTTACTGAAGGCAAGAGAGACGAAAACAGCGAATAGTAAACGTAATATCAACTGTTTCTTTATAAGGAAACATTCATTATTTATTGACCAAGCAGCCAGTGCTTCTCTCAGTTGAAACTAATGAAATCTTTCTCTCAAAATAATGTCCAAGCGTCACCAAGTCTCACTGAGATATCAGAGCGATTATACGCATAATGTAAATACAGAAGGTATTGTCGATGGTCAGGAGTGATTGCAATCGTTTCTGAGAGAAAAAAACAGACGCAAATAAATATATATATGTATAATGCAATAAACTAAGTACGACAATTATTTTAATATAATTATTCTTTATACGTTATTATAATAGATACAAATATAAGTAAATGCACTGTTTATAATAAACAGTATTAACAAAACTTACCGGCCTGAATGTCCGAAAAATTTCATAGAAAAAATGTGACCTTTGAGAGGAATCGAACCCGTATCCTACAGGAAAGCGTCATATAGTCTAAAGTGCTATACCATTTAGCTCCAGAGAATTACTACAAATTTCCCATGATTTCTCTTGAACGCTCATATCTGCTTGAAGCGTATCTTAACATAAACAAATGACGTCATATATATATATATATATATATATATATATATATATATATATATATATATATATATGTATATAATGCATATATATATATTTCCTTAAATATTTGTATCTAAACAATAACGTATAAACAATATATATTTATATATATATATAAACAGTATTAACAAGATTTAATAAACAGTATTAACAAGATATAATAAACAGTATTAACAAGATTTACCGGTCTGAATGTCCGAGAAATTTTCATAGAAAATATGCGTCCTCCGACAGGAATCGAACCTGTATGCGATACGGAACGGCCATATAGCCTGACGTGCTTTAACCGATTGCGTTCGGTTTAGCAAGGTCGATTTTACTGTTTTTAAACACAATTCTCTGTTATTTTATCTCATACATTCATATCTTCTCAATTGTCGGACTTTGTCCATTTCCTAATGTGTGACGTCATTTGTTTACATTTGGATACGCATTGAGCAGATATGAATGTATGAGACAAAATCATAGAGAATTGTGTTTAAAAACTTTAAAAACGACATTGCCTACCGAACGCTCGTCTGTGGCCCAGTCGGTTAAGGCACCTCAGGCTATATGACGGTTCCTTACAGGTTCGGTTCAGGTCGGAGAACACATATTTTCTATGAAAACTTCTCAGACATTCAGGCCGTAAATGTTGTTAATACTGCTTATTATAAACAGAGCATTTACTTAAATATTTGTATCTATAAAAAGAACGTATAAACGTAAAAAAATATCTTAAAATATATATATATATTTATATATACAGTGTAACACGGATATAAGAGACCCGGATATAAGAGAAACCCGGATATAAGAGAGATTTTCTCTGGTTCCAATTTAGAGCCTGTGTTAATGTATATATAATAGACCAAACCTGGATATAAGAGAAACCCGGATATAAGAGACTTCTCCGGTCCCGACAACTCTCTTATATCCGGGTTACACTGCATATTGAATACTGATCCATTCCAGTTGTATAATCAGTTTTTTGATGTTAAGATGAAATTTATCAAGGAAGTCGCCGTAATTTTGATCTTATCTAAGATCATCTGCAGGATTAAATTGTAAAGACAAACCAAATGTAACTGCGATAAAATTTTAAAATAATTCCAGAGCGCGTTATATATATATATATATATATATATATATATATATATATAAATGTGGATTGAAAGACACCAGCGGCGACAGTCTGTTTAATCTTATACGCAATCGTCAGGTCTGATGATTGCGTATAAGCGAGAAACATACTGTCGTCGCTGGGTGTTGACTCATCTATCCACTTTTATATTTACAGGCGCTGTATACCAGTTGAGCACGTAAAGCCATAAATATAGCATACCTTAAAAATTTATTTTATCATATATATATATATATATATATATATATATATATAATATAAACTAAACTATTGACAAAGGAAATATTTTTAAAAATAATCAGTTAAATTAATGAAAAAGTGTTGAATAAAATATTCAAAAACAAAAATGAAATGTGGAATAATTTAATATATATATATGTGTGTGTGTGTTTAGGATGTATAATATAATAATACTATTTCTACCTACTGATATACGTAAAATTATGCAAGTCAATGGATATTAAAGCAAAACAAAATTTCTAACAGTAAAGTAGTCGACGCTAGTCACGAGTGACAATTATTTAATCAGAAATCATAGAAGTACAAAGAATGTGAATTGTTTCACCAAAGTGAAAGCTCGACAAATTCAAATACGATTTCTGTAAGTAAATTCAGGTTTGCTATAAATTGCCCTGAATAATGTTCATATGCCCACGAAAGCCAGAGTAGTGATAAGTAAACACACGCACGCACACGCGGAATCTCTGATTGATAACAAATCAGCCAGGTTTCGATCCCGGCTTGAAGCCACACTGAAGAGCTGCGATACAACGAAACAGTCTGTCTGTGGATGACAATATATATATATATATATATATATATATATATATATATATATATATATATATATGCATGTTTCATTAAAAACGACAAGGTACTACGGTTATGCTTTTTATTTAATTTTTCTTGTGTTCTAACAAGAGCTTTCTTTTCTGGACAAAGGGTGTGTAAGAACTGTCTAAATGTTTTATATTTCCGAGCGCTTTCGGATATACCTTTTAGCCATTATCAAGGCTGATTCGATTTTCAGCTTAATTGAGTGTGTGCGTTCTGTGTATGTATCAGTGTGTGGTAGGGATGTTTTTAATTTCCGAATACGGTTAGCACATTGTATATATATCGGGTGTAACACGAAAATTGTCAAAATCGTGTAACAGCATAGGTTAATTTTTCATCCCACAAAATGTTTAATATCTAAAAAAAAAAACACTAAAACACTAAACTAATTGAGTTTCTTTTTTTCCTGGTTTTCAGACGTTTAGCCATCTTGACATCATTTGTGTAAGAATCACTGTAAAACCCTTTGAGTTATTCAACTACAAATAGAACAGGTTAATACATTTTGTGTCAGTCCCACTGTCTTCCCAAATGAGCAATGTTGGGAGGAAAAAGATCATTCAGGCCTTCTGTAATGGTACCAACATTCATACTCTGGCTTCCATCTTCAATATCCACTTAAGAACCATCAAGAGAACGGTGAATAAGTTTAAAAGGAAAGAAGGAACAGTAGAGAGTAAAACTGGATCAGGAGGTCACAACAACAAGAGGGATCATCATTTCAACATGGATCTAAATACATTCTAATTGCTAATAGTTGAATAGTATTATAAAAAACCTCGGAGAATTCAAGTAAGATACCTTTAATCATTTCTAAGATACAACGGTCCAAATCTTAATTTATCATTTAGAGAACTCTACTATTACACCCGGTATATATAAACTTTTTCATTTTAATGAATTTGGAGGAAAATAAAGTCGTAGAATTCTTCTTCCCCTCCCTTCAAATTAACTGAAAACTCAGACATTTTACTCTTGGAGAATAAGGAAATGTTGGTACTGCGTAGTAAAATGTCACGTTATTAGGCTTTTCTGATTATTGAACGGGTCTGCGATTCAACCAGGTTGAATTTTGGTTGCTTTCAGAGAATGGTAATTCTTCTTCTAGTAAGCTGGAGAAAAATATCTGCATGCAAAATTCCGGTCATAAATATCGAAATTCTTCGTAGAGCCTAAATTCCTTTCGATTTTGCCTCTCTCATCGACCCGTTTCTAAATCGATAAAGTCCGAATGCGGAGGCAAATCATTTCAAATTCAGTTCTTTTCAGGAATATTTATTCCAAGCAATTGTAGTATATTTTTGCAATACGACTTTCTCCTGCCGAAAGTAACGAGTTTTTCATTTAGATGAAATCAAAAACGCACAATGTCTTTTTTTTTTCAACCTTAAACTGAAGGCATAATCAGTTTTGTTATTGAAAATGATTATATCTTCCCTAACTAAACTAGACGTCTGGGTTCGAGCTCACTTATAAGTAATTCTTCATATTTTATTTATCTTTATGAATTATTATGCTAAGATCAACATCAAATAAACTTACACACTCGGCTGATCAGCAAGACTATATGGCATAATGATTAGTGAGTTAGGCTGATTCATCTTTACTCCAGGCTTGTGAGTAATACATATAGCCTTTTATCAAACTAAACATAGAGGTATCTGTCTATATTTCTAGGGTGAGGTATTATGTACACTATTTACATTATTCAGAGTACTGTCCTCATCTTTGTCGCCATATTTATTACAACGTTTCGGCCGAAACGTTGTAATACATATGGCGACAAAGATGAGGACGATAGTCCGAATAATATAAATATTAAACAAAGAGGCCTATCTAAGAAGATGCTGCTTTTGTTCGGAGTCATTCAAAATAGCTTACTTTGGAACATGGCATAATTTGTTTTTTTTAATATCACCCCATGCAAGGCAGCAAAGCCATTATGGCACATAAGGTTCCTGAATGTGGAAAAACAAAATAAATAAAAGAGAAACATTAGTGACAGAGAATAATAGAAAAGTAATTAAGACAGTAGATAACAATTGATATTGTATCTAAATTTTTGAAGATCAAAGTTGACTGGAAAGCATGGAGCCGGAAGAAAGTTCCACAAATGAGAAGTGCGAGAAATAAACTGTTAGCATAGAACTTACGGTTGCATCTAGGCAATTCATCTGTAAAATAATGAAACCTTACCACCAATCTAGTAGTGCACTTTAATTCATAAAGTCTAAGTACAATAGAGGCAAGTTTATCAGAACAATTAAGAAGAAACTGTTAGCATAGAACTTACGGTTACATCTAGCAATTTATATTGTAAGTGATGAGACCTTGCCACCGATCTAGTACTGCGCTTAAATTCATTAAATCTGGGTACAACAGAGGAAAACTCACCGGAACAATTACCATGAAAGTATTTATCAAAAAGGCACAGGGAAGCTACATAACGGCGGTGGGAAAATGGCTGTAGCTGATATACCAGAACAAGATCAATAATATTGCCGATTCTTCTTTGGATTTTATCCAGGATCTTCAAATATACAGCTGGAGAACCGGGCCATATGTATGAGCAATATTCTAAGCATGGACGAATGGTCGACTTATAAATACGCAAGACAAATTCTGGAGAGAAAAAAAATAACTAGCACAACACAAAGAACCGATTTTCTAACCAGCAGAACTACAAATGGATTCAATATAGCCTTCCGCTTCATATTCGCCATGAATGTTAGTCCAAGAAGGCGTAACGAGTTACTCTCATGGAGGTCAGCATCATTTATACTGATGGGAGGCAGGGAGTGGTCTTTCAGGTGGTTAATAGAGATTTTTTGTTTTGTTTTGGATCTGTTAAAATTAACAAGCCATTCCTTGCCCCAGTTAACAACAAACTGTAGTTTTTTTTTTTTTTTTATCTGAAACTACCTTCCATTTTAAAACCGTCTGGAAATCCTCGTTCGCCATCACCTTCAGCTGATACGTCACGATTTCCTTAATCCAATCCACGGTGCGTTAATGAAGATTTTCACCTTCAATAGATAATTACCTCAATAACCTTTTCTTTCACCTCCAGTAACTCATTGTAGCTTACTTCTTTGCTTGGTGTAAATTCGATAAACAAGCGATCACTTTATCTGGCGTATAGTTTTCCTACAGAGATGATTTGTAATGTAACATATGGAAATGATAACATTAGCTGTTTCCTTATAAGAACATTTTTAGTATTCAATGGTTGATGAGCCAGTAATAATGACTTGAAATTTGTAGAACATTTATCTCAAGAAAATTTTCCCGGAAAATAGGTTTCACAAAACCAGGAGCTGTTATCGCTCTTTCCAGTATTTTATTTCTAATATAATACAATTTATATTTTATATTTTATTCAGGATCACAAGCATTTATAGAATTTATTCATCTACTACATTTTACATTTAGAGATTTTATTTCTCATCAGAAACATTTTACATTTATAGGTTTTATTCTTCATATAAAACATTTTACATTTATAGATATTATTCGTTGACTAAAACATTTTACATTAAAGATTTTATTCCTCAGTTAAAACAATTTAAATTTACATCATCTAATACATTTGACATTAAGAGATTTTTCTTCATCTTAATCATTTTACTTTTTTTTTTAAGTATTTCACCCCAAGCAAGGCGGAAGTGCCACTAGCATGCAAGGGGTTACAGTGAGTGCGAGCAAGAGTAAAGAGGCATGATAGCGGAAAGGATAAAGATAGGACGGAAAATTAGATCAAGGCATCTGAAGATGTCGATTGACATTGCATTTGAATAATTGAAGATTATAGCTATCAGAGAAGCGAGTAAGAGGAAGGGAGTTTCACATACGGGAAGTGCAAGACATAAAGCTATTGGAGTAGAAGAAACGGCTAAATTTAACATTTTCGACAGTGAAAGGGTGGGACTGAGCTGCCAACCTAGTAGCACGCTTAAATTCCCGCAGTTTGGGATCCAGCGAAAGTAGCTCGTCGGAGCAGCCACCGTGAAAATATTTGTAGAAAAGACAGACGGAAGCGATGATACGTCTGCGAGAAAGTGACTGCGAGAAAAAGATGTCAGATCAGGACCATCCTCATCTACTAAATTTTACATTCACATATTTTTATGGCTCATCTAAGTCATTATACAGTTATAGATTTTGTTCCTCGTCGAAAATGTTTTATATTGATAGGTTTTATTCTTTATCAAAAACATTTTATATTTTAAGATATTCGTCATCTAAAAGATTTTATTTTTATATATTTTATCCTCTATCTGAAATATTTTAAACTTATAAATGTTATTCCTCATCTAAGTCATTTTATATTCATAGATTTTATTCCTCTTCAAAAATATATTACAATTATAGACTCCATCCTTCTACTAAATTTACATTCTTAGATATTTTTCTCATATAATACATTTTTCATTTATAGATTTTGGTCTTTATCTGAAAAAAATTACATTCATAAATTTTATTCCTCATCGATAATATTCATAGATTTTGTTCCTCGTCTAAAACATTTTACATTTATAGCTTTTATTCATCATCTGAAACATTTTACATTTATAGATTTTATTCCTCATCTGAATCATTTTACATTTATAGCTTTTATTCCCCATCTGAAACATTTTACATTCATAGATTTTATTCATCATCTGGAACATTTGATATTTATCGATTTTATACCTCATCCTCCAAAATTTGCAATTTATATATTTTTTCTTCATCTAAAAGTTTTACATTTATAGATATTTCATTCCTCATCTAAAACATTTTACATTTATAGATATTCTTTATCTAAAAGTTTTTACATTAATAAATTCTACCCTTATCTAAAATATTTACATTTGTAGATGTTATTCCTCACCTAAAGTATTTTACATTTAAAGATTTTATTCCTCATCCAATATATTCTGCGATTATAGATATTATTCATCATCTTCAACATTTTACACTCATAGATATTATTCTCCATATAATGTATTCATAGCTTTTAGTTCTCATTTAAAACATTTTACATTTATAGATTTTATTCCTCATCTCATTTTATTCCACATACAAAACATAGTGTTATAGATTTTATTCCTCATCCAAATCATATTACATTTATAGATTTTATTCCTCATCTTAAACATTCTGCATTTATAGATTTTATTCCTCATCTAAAACATTTTGCATTTGTAGTTTTTATTCTTCATCTAAAACCTTTTATATGTAGAGATTTTCTCCCTTCTGAAAACATTTTACATTTATAGATTTCATTCCTCATCGAAAACATTTTACGTTTATAGATTTAATTCATCATCTGAAATATTCTACATTTATAGATTTTATTCCTCATCTAGAACATTTTAATTTATATATTTCATTCCTCATGTAAGGCATTGTATATTAATAGATTACATTTCTCATCTCTAACATTTTACATTTATAGATTTTATTGCTTATCAAAAATTTTTATATTTGTACATTCTCCTCATTTTAAACATTTAATACACACGGATTTTATTTTCCATCTAAAGTATTTTACATTTATAGATTTTGTTCGTCATCTAAAATATTTTATATCTTTAGATTTTTTCTTATATTAAACATTTTATATTTATAGATATTATTCTTCATCTAATATATTTTACATTCATCTAAAATATTTTCTATTTTATTCGTTATGTAAATATTTTACATTTATAAATATTATCCCTCATCTAAATAATTCTAAATTTATAGATTTTATATTTATATATTTTTTTCCTAATCTAAAACGTTTTACATTTATAGATTTTATTTCTCATTAAAAAAAATTGTATATTAATGGATTTTATTCCTCATCTAATAATTTTACATTTATGGTTTTTATTCTGCATTTAAAACATTTTACATTTATTGATTATATTCTTCATCTAAATTATTTTATATTTATAGATATTATTTCTAACCTGAAATATTTTATAATTATAGATTATAATCCTCATTTTAAACGTTTATACTTATAGATTTTATCTCTCATTTAAAACATTTTATGTTTATAGATCTTATTCCTCATCTAAAAATTTTATATCTGTAGATTTTATTACTCATCTAATACTTTTTAAATTTTAAATTGATAGATTTTATTCCTCATCTGAACATTTTGTATTTATAGATTTTACTTCTCACCTGAAACATTTCATATTTATATATATTATTCCTTTGATATATTTTACATTTATATATTTTATTACACATGTAAAATATTTGGCATTTATAGATTTTATTCCTCTTCTAAAACATTATAATTATAGATTTTTCCTAATCTAATACATTTTACATTTATAGGTTTCATTCTTCATTTAAATCATTTTATATTCATAGATGTCATTTCACTTCTAATACATTATACATATATATATTTTATTCCTCATCTAAAATATGTAACATTTACAGATGTTATTTCACGTCTAATACATGTTGCATTTATAGATTTCAGTCTTCATCTAATTCATTCTACAATTCTGAATTTTATTCCTCACTTAACAGATTTTACATTTGAGATTATATTCATCATCTGAAGACATTTTACATTTATAGATTGTATTCTTCATCTAAAACAATTTACATTCATAGATTTTATATTCTTAGCTTTTATTCCTTATCTAAAACATTTTACAGTTATAGATTTTATTCCTTATCTAAAACATATTACATACGTACATATTATTCCTTATCGAAAACATTTTACTTTTATAGAGTTTATCTACAATATTTTACAATTATAGATTTTATTCTTCATCCTGAACATTTTACATTTGTTAGATTTTTTTACTTCCTCTGATTCATTTGACGGTTTATGATTTTATAAGACGGGAAACAGCCCTTGCGAACTTTACTCTAACTGCAGGGAATTTTGGGTCTTTGGCCTTCTTACTATCAGCGCTCTATCTACACATAAATGTTATAAGAATTTAGAAATATTAAAATGATGTTATCTTTATTCGGAATCTTGGTTCGGCATAATCCTTCTTCGTATACGCAACCCTTCTCCGTAGTTTGTTTACGTTTATTTTGCGCGACATTTTTTTTTCTTTTAAAGTCATCATTCTTTATGATTCCTTCACATAAAGTCACTCTTAAAAGACATTAGGAAACCTGAACTATGTAATATTTTGGATACGTTACAGTATGGTGCAAGAAAAAAAACATATGAGCAACGTAAAGTGCCACGCTTAATTTTTAATTACGTTTTAATTGGACGATATTAATTTCAACTGGGACGAAAAGCGAAATTAAAGTTAAACGTTTAAAAAAGAATTGTTTTTTAAACCTTTCATTTTGTTCGATATTTAAATTCAACTTTAAATGAGTTATTTAATTTTTAATCGCGTGTAACTACAGTAGTTACTACCTATTACTCCAGGTTGTTTATGATTCACCGAGATCAAAAAACGGACGGACAGACTGACACTCGTACACCTCGCTTTATTTATATCGATTCTTATTCCAAATCTATATAATTCATAGATTTCATTTCTCATGTCGTAGTTATTTCTTCTCATAACTAAACTTTAGTTGTTTTTACACCTTTGATTTCAAGCAGTCGTACATTGCATTAATCTAGACTATTTTTTGCTGGCAACTTCCTAGAAGTTTATTCGCAGTAACAGGCAATACACTTATTCTCCGGTGAAAAATCTAATATGAAATGCATATTGATTTTCTCGGCGAATACATGTAAAACATCTTGAATTTCTTCACTGAGTTAAACTGGGTCCAAGACACTAGACAAAGATCAAATCAATGCCATATTTCTCTGAGGAACTTTTTTTTCTCCGGGCGTTCATTATTGGCGACATCAATCTTAACAGCATGAGATATGCAGATGACACAGTGTTGACAACAGACACACAAAGGAAACTACAATAACTTCTATAGAAGGTACTCAAGGAAGGACAGAACATTAACGAATGCTTGTCAGTAAAAGGAAAATGCCTGGATGCGAATTATAGAAAAAACGTTTCGACCAAGTACCCTATGGTCAGCATCAGGTGTCTATTTATTGGTTGATGTTAGATATCTATATACTGTTGTGATTTTTTCCCCCTGTGATGTCTGTTATTCGTTTCTTTTGAATTTGTATTTCCCTATCGGATACAAGGATTGATCTCATGACAAGTAGATGACTATAACACGTGTATAACCAACAACTATCCCGAAGAACATTAGTAGTGTGTTTTTAGGGGCCTTTTATATTCAATGTGATAGGGTTCTGGCTTTTTGTTATGATGGTGCGTTCCTGCCGCTTTTTCATAACTTACTGTTTCAATTCTGATAATGAGTAAAAATGATGATGTCAAAAGCTAAGCAAAGTATTAAGAAACAAGAAAATCTCGTTAGAAACAAAGAAACGAGTAATGTAATAACAGTTCTTCTATATGACAGATGTAGAAGACACTTGCAGCAACAGAGATGTAGTTCTACAGGAGGATGCTGAGAATACCACTGACTGAATATGCGAGCAAAAACGATGTTTTATAGAAAATGGAAACAAAAAGTACATTTAAACTTAATTAAAAAAAAAAAACAAACAAAAAAAAAACTAAAATGTTAATTGAAATTTCTATGGCCCATATTGAAGGAAAGCGATCTTAGAAAATTTGAGAGTACAGGATCTATCAAATACATTAGGGGGAGACGAAAACAACGCCTAACCTATCTAACGAGGTTAGATAAATGGTTCGAGAAAAGTGATTAGAAGATATAACGAAAAAAAATAATTTGCATGTTATTTAAAGCTAAAATTGTCATATAGGAAGAAAATGAGTAACTACCGACACCGAGGTTTGAACCTGAGGCTCTGGATTTATGAATGTTTTCCGCTAAATGTATAAATAGTGGTGTCAGGCTAATGACTGCGGTGATTATTGAGTGACTACTGAGTGGAACTATCCAGTCGAATTAGTGTGAATTAGTGAGCGTCGATGATTTGGGTTTGAATTAAGATTTACTGGACGTTAAGCCGAGCCGCGCTACTAACAAGGTATTCACTGAAATGGTTAATTATCTTTGGTTGAATTTTACATCTTTGTTCTTGTTAAGTATTTATTTGCGGTTGTAATTAAATATTAAATTTGAGTCAGTAGTTCACTTTTGAACCGACTGCTCGGTTGAACTCTCTTCCTACGGACGGGATGAACCCGAAGGAGGCTACGCCGAAGGGTGGAGTCTCCTTCGGGGAGGTAAACCGGCCCTGAACCCGTTTATACGGGTTTAATGTGCATATTTTTGGCCGAGCCCACGGGCTCGGAATGCCCACGTTAAAAAGGCCTTGTGCCACATGACACCCTCGTGTGTGTGTGGGGGGGGGTCACTCAATATCGTAATTAAATACTGTTTTATTTTAACATTCAATGTTAAAATAAAACAGTATTTAATTACTGTTTTTAAGTTAAACTTAATTATTAACGGCCACCGTAAGTAAAAATAATATAGAATTTTAAAGCTAGAATGTAAGAATTTTTTGTTTAGAGATATTCATGATTTAGTGATGAAAATCTTACTAATTATCCCATAGGTGGGGGAGAAGAGGTCCATTCATACCTTTCCCAAGAGTATTTGCGTGGAAGTGAATATAAGTAACCTAGCAAGAATTGGAACTCGGCTCTTCGATTTACACCACCAGCACATCCGAGTTTACAGAACCTAATATTACCAAGTAGCCACCCATTTAGCTACTGATCAGGCTCGACGTTGCTTAACTTCAGTGGTTATATGGTAACTGATGTTTCAACATAGTGTGACCGTAAGCCTGAAGAGTGTCGTTGACAAAACTAACCTGGCCGTTCGTCTCGAAAAGGACCTCCAATCGGTTGTAAACTGGGCAGGAATTGGCTGGTTAATTTTAACGCCTCAAAAACAAAACTGCTCTCTATTACGCATCACAGGGAACCATCCCTGCACCCCATTAGATTGTCTGACGTTCACCTTCTCGAGAGATCCTCTTTGCGACTACTCGGCCTCGCATTGACTGCCGACCTGAGATGGAACAAATACATTGAGTCAATAGCTTCGTCCACCGCAAGGAAAGTTGGCTTCCTGTGCCGCGCCAGGGAATTTTTCTCGCCGGAGTCGATCCTTCAAATCTAAAAGTCAACCATTTGCGCTTGCATGGCGTATTTCTGCCATATATGGTCCGGTGCCCCATCTGTTTGTCTCAAGGTTCTTGATAAGATCCAAAGACGGATATGCAGTGCAATTGGTCATGATCTGGCATCTGCAGTCGATCTCTCACAGACGTGCCATCGCCTCCCTCTGACTTTTTTTTTACAAATAATTTCATGGTAACTGCTCTGATGAGCTGCTTTCGCTGCTTCCCAGACTTCATGAATTTAAGCGTTCTACTAGGCTGGCATCCCGCTCTCACCCTTTCACTGTCGAAACTGTTAAATGTAGCCGTCTCTTCTACTCCAATAGCTTCATGTCTCGCACCTCTCACCTGTGGAACTCCCTCCTCTTTTCCTGTTTCCCTGATAGCTATAATCTCCAATTATTCAAATGTAATGTCAATCGACGTCTCCAGTTTCCTTGATCTATCCCCTATCCTTCTCTTCATCCTTTCCTCTATCACCCCTATTTGGTCTCACTCCAATTCTCTGTAACCCCTTTTCCCGCCTTGCTTGGGGTGAAACGCTTAAAAAAAAAATAAAAAAAAATAAAAGAAGCGGGACAAAGGAAATGAACACATAACCGTCCTTACGAACTTTTGTTAATTGTTCAGAGAACAGATATTAAGAGAGATAATAAAAGACTAAATTTTTCAGATCTACAAAAGACAGGAAATTGCGGAGAGCTATGATCGTCAATATTCTGAAAAACGTAAGTGTGCATTGTCATTTGACAAACATTTGTTCCTTGTTTTTTTATGTATTAACTTATTTGTATTCTTGATTCTATTAAAACAAATCAAATATTTCGTTTTTATTTTGTTCTTTTTATCCCACACATAAAAGCCGCCGAAGACTGCTGTTTTGCTCGATATCAAGTTATTTTCTAGAATCCTCCAAGAGAAGGTTGGAATAAAAGGGGAGGTTAAAAAATTAATTCAATTACTTTTCGAAACAAAAAGGACAAAGTGGTAGGAATGAATTGGTAGATTGGAATAAATAAATTTGCTAAAAATGGTGGGCAGGTTTGAAAAATCTAAATTTAAATAACCGGTCAGGTCCGTCTATTCTGAACATGATAGCAGGAAAATACTAGTCACCAATCAGGGTTAATTTCTATGTCCATATTGTTTATATCTGTCTACCTATTATTGTCAGGTTTACACTCATCTACGGGCTTTTGAACAGGAGTAGAGATTTATCCCTTGTTGCCTGTTTTTAGGTTTGCATTTCCAGATTTCTTTAAATGTCGTTTTCACTCACTTTCGCTCACAGTAGCCTTGTTGCATAGCAGTAGCGTCAATACTTGCTTGTGGGAAGTTAATATAAAAACAAAGAAAAAGAAAGTATTTCTTGTGGAACTCTTTTCCGGTTTCTTGATTCCCTGTTAACTACGATCTTCATAAAATTAAATTCAATTATCTTGAAACTTGTTTATTTTATTATCATCTCCGTTTCTTTCACTTTCAGTAACCTTTTGCATCTTAATGGCTTTATTGCCTTGCTTGGGGTTAAATCATTAAATCTATCAACATAGATACAATAATTAGATCTATACTTTAATATATACGTATTTTTGTATGCATATGATTAAATACATATACATATATTACATTCACTTACGTGCTAATACACTTGGGAAAGGTATGAATCCTCTTCTTCTACCCACAACTTTGGGTAAATATCAGGACAGAACGGGTTCTATAGCCTCGGATGGTAACTGGTCTACCGCAGAAAGAAATGGCAACCTACTGCGAGAAAAAATCTACCTCGTCAGTCATGTATTGAAAGATACATGATCGCCTAATCGAGTATCACGCATGGCACATAACTGACTGTATTTATACGTACATATATATATATATATATATATATATATATATATATATATATATATATATATATATATATATCCTAAAGGAAAAACTACCTAGGTTTCACCTAAATGGATCTTCAGGGTAAGCTGGCTGCTACTTAACATATTGAGCACTCTACGTTTTAGTCTTACTACTCGCTTGGGTTTTTCTTTGGACTAAAGATTTACGCCACGGGTCGATTTATTTCGGTCTGTTCCGATGTTTTTAGTTATTTCATTTATTACCAATTTTTTCCCGGTTACGATATCTACAAGTTGAGCTATCTGAGGTTTTTTACCAAACGAGTATTACTATTAGTATATATATATATATATATATATATATATATATATATATATATATATAAAGCAAATGTAAATGGATATAGATCCGACAGAATGAAAAAATTTGGAAAAAACAAACAAAAATCCTTAAATGCAATTATGTTGTTCATTCATTTTAAACAACATAATTGCATTTAAGGATTTTTGTTTGTTTTTTCCAAATTTTTCTTCATATATATATATATATATATATATATATATATATATATATATGTGTGTGTGTGTGTGTGTGTGTGTGCGTGTGCATATTTAGGCAGCATATTTTCATTCAGAATGTTTGGTTAAGTAATTTAGATGTATTACGTCTATTTATTTTAGTTTGATACTTTTCAATTCCACGAATTAATTTCTTGATGGCTGTAGAAATTGATCAAGTAATGTTCCAAAATTTTCTTTCAACTTATTTTTATTTCCCCAAGGACTTTCAATCTGATCTGAGACCAGATTCAGTGGTTGCATATCTATAGATGCGTTATGCGTTAACACCGTAATTCAAAATATTTTTCACCGCTATGCAAAGGAGGTAATGATGTTTTAAAAAGATTTTTTAATTGTAGTATTTTAATTTAGTATTTTTATATAGCAATTTACTGCTACAAAGATTTAAGAACTTTGTTACTATACTTGTAGTTGACTTTATTTATTTTTGGCCGCTATTCTTTTAAATAAACGGCTTCCAGAATTTTAAGTTTTTGCTTATTATTATCTTGATGACGCACTGATATATTTTCGACTAATATCTGTTTAAACTGTGTATGTAAACATGAGTATTCCTTTAAATATTCTGAGATTGAACTATGTTCTTTCAAGTGAAATGTAAGCCTTCTCGTCATCGTCGTTGTTGTAAAACCAATTAACATTTTTATCAGAGACGCAATCTCCCAAGGGAGATTAAAATAGATATAGGATGCTTTGTGTTTTGTAAACTAAAATAAATAGATCTAAAACACAATATATATATATATATATATATATATATATATATATATATATATATATATATATATATATAAGTGCGCAGATATGCAGAAAATAGAAAAAGAACACGTTGGGAGTTCCTTAGTATTTTTGTTTTATTTTTTAAGAAGACAGTGCTCCATACAGAAGTAGAGCTTATATTATAATAATATTTTTTTGTTTAAAAATATGATTCCTTCCTTTCATAAGAGTTCTCATGTTTCAAAAACGAGGCCGAAACCATCCAAATAATTATTAAAATTAAGTTGAATTGAGGTGTTTAGTCCCGTTTCATCTTCAAGCGAAATTTTAGGAATCCTAAAAGGACTTAATTTTAATAATTATTTGGATGGTTTCGGCTCTCGTTTTTGAAACATGAGAACTCTTATGTAGCGAAGGAATCATATTTTCAAACAAAAAATATTATTATAATATAATTTTTTAATAATTTTTAAACAAAAACTATTATACACACACACACACACACACACACACACACACACATATATATATATATATATATATATATATATATTTACTGATATAGTCAGTCCACATTCCATTACAACAGTTTCCATCATAACTTCTCAGACAGTCTACACCCATTTTTAAATGCTGTGTATCTTCAGGGCGTAGGTAATTATGACTCTCCACAGATTCCTTTTCTTTATGATATGTAAATTGCCATTCAATCTTGAGAAGTATAGTGTAGCAGTATCCCATTACCTTTTCCACGGTTTTGAATTCCCTTTTGGCTGGAGAGTTCAGTTTTCACCGATATTTAACCCGTAGCTGGAAGAACAAATACATGGATTCGTGCCTTTTCCAGGGATATTTAAAAAAAAAAAAAATGAACGCAAGAAACAGTAAAATGATACACTTTACTGAGAACTACAAAGGAACGGACATTTTGGAAAAACATAATTGCCCACGGCCGGAAGGAACAAAGCACAAAACTTAGACGATTTTGACTCTTTAAAGACTTTCTTTATTATCTGTGAATTGAATTGCCATGTATCTTTGAGAAAGATATTGACGTTGTCTCCCATTGCGTTCTCACTTTTGAATTGTTATCCTTCTAGAATGTCTCTTACCCATGCAGCTTCAGTCTAAATATGTCGGCAATAAAAGACTATATAGAATGATTTTCAAATCATTAAGGGGGACTACTTTGCAATTAACCGAACTCCAACTATATCCAAACATTTTAAATGCTATTTCTCTTAAGGGCATAGGTTGGTTGGTTGAATGATTTTGTTTAGCGGCGTATCAACCACTGCGTTATTTAATGCCGAAATGTATATATTTTTAACACAAGTTTATGGCTTCAACTAAATATGTTTTGAGCGCAATTGTATGCCTTCAAATTCTGATGTAATTTATATAAAAGAAAATTTATTGTTGGTCACTTTTTTATATTATATTAGGTTGGTGCAAAAATAATGACGTAATAATGTCGTTTTTGACCTTAAAAATACGTCAAAAAACGACATTATTACGTCATTATTTTTGCACCAACCTAATAATATATTGCTGGCATTTTACTATAAAAATGTATTTTATACTTATATACTGTTTTGTTTGGGAGTTGACTATTTACCCCTACCTAGGACACTAACAGGTGCTATCACCGCGGACCAGGGTAGATCTGGGAATAACAGCAATTAAAATGTGATTCCACGCCCCTCGAAACCTCAAATCTCTCAATCAGAGACCTTTCTACCGGATGCAGTTTATCGTCATACCCAGCACTACAGGGCATAGGTGATCATGACTCTCTACAGATTCATTTTCTTCATTATCTGTGAATTTCTATGACTAAATCGTAGAGTGGTTTTCCGTTGAAAATTCAGTTTTCCTTCTCTTAGATTGGTTTCCACCTAAGACTAAAGAGCCCAGTCTACCTTGTTATTGTTAACCCATTGCGGGAAGAGATGGATTCAAGGTTTTTCTACCGGTATTTGTGTGAAAGTGAAAGCAACAGAATCGTCAGGTATTTGAATTCGGCCGGCCGATTTGATTTTGCGCTGAAATTCGTTACACTCCTCAGATGCATTGTGGTGCGATTGATATTCAATCGAGTTTGTTACATTTATTTACATGCACTGTTAGTAAGGGCATGAATCTCCCTTTCTCTTCTCCCTTTCCCCAGCTATAAGTAGAATAGCAGGACAGACTGAGTCCTATAGTGTTGGTTGGCAACCAGTATACCACAAAAAGAAATGGCAGCCTACTGCGGGAATATCTTCTGTCTAAGTTATAAATCGAAAGAGACGTGATCGCCTAAGCGTGTTTCAGGTATGACACTTAACTGACTAGTTGCAGTACTAATTTTTTATTATTTCTTTAATTAAATGTGACATTCGCAATCATTGTATCTATCCTATTAATTTTCATTGATTTACTTTGTCTCAACCCTGGCAATCAAACTCTCCGATCTTTACATACCCCGACAGTGTTTATTCGTAAAACGCTGCATTGCACAAAACACATTGTAGTCCAAATTTGTATTCCTATAACTTCTGACTTTTTCTAATTTAAAGCCTCCGTTGAATTTGAGATTTCTGGTCGTGGGCGAGATTCAGGAGAATGTGATAAAACAATTGATGACGATCTTGACAGAGGACTTTGCTTGTCGACCTCTCTGTCTTCGGGCAGAGAGGTACCCAGACGAGGCTATGCCGAATGGATAGCAACCCAACCCCGTCTATGCTGGATCTACGGGGAATTCTTGCCCGAGCCTATGCGCTCGGAAAACCCCATGTTAAAAACCGGCCTTGTGCCACATCCCACCTTGTGGGGAGGTGCCGGGTAAATATCCCGCGGTTAATAAACAGTTTTGAAATCTAGAAGAATTGAAAGGGGTTAGTGTCTCTTCGTTTCTTCTACTTTTTCTTCTTATTCTTCATTTCTCTTTTTTCTTCTTCTTCTTCTTCTTCTTGATTGCCATCTATTCTATTTATGCGTTAATTTGTCTAGCTATATGATCTGAATGTCAACCCCACATAAATACACGTACACATACACAAACGCATCCACCCCACACGCAGATATAGAGCTACATCGATACACACGCAGATACCAGATTACGCATAGTGACATAGACACACTCTCACTGATATACTTTATATATATATATGTGTGTACACAAAAATACTGATAGATACACAGACATCGTCATACAGACACAGATACATATTCAGACACATACTCACAAATACAGACACGCACACATAAATATACAAGTATACTGAGAAAAAACACAAACAAGGACGACATAGATGTCTTTATTTAAGAGATGTTATCATTCGTTTGCCAGCGTATTTATTTTACGGCTTCCTGAATTGTCTATGATTAGATATTGTTTTCTCTCTTGGCTCTAACTCCAACCCGCACATTTTTCGTTGCGTATCCGCCTGTCAGGCAACCCACTTCTGCTTTTTTTTTCCTTCGCCGCTCGAGAGATTTCATTTTCTGGTTAAAGATATGAACTGCTCGAGCGGAGAACATTTCGAAATTTCAAGTACTTCAAAACATTTAAGGGGTGGGGTCGTTTTTTTTTTACTTATGCTTCTTGCTGTGAGAGGCGCGCGAATGTTAAGAGTTAGAAGCTGTCTAAGGGACACACACATCCAACAAAAGAGAATTATTTACATTGACGTTTTTTCTGTCTCTCCACTTAACTGCTTATCTTTCTCTTCCTTAATTTTGTGAAGAGTAAGTTAACTATTATCTACACGGAGGGAAAATAAAATTAAAACACCCTGACGAACGGTGCTGATAATGACCTGAGTACAGTATTCAGATGCTAGAGGGCAGCAGATACAGTGATAAAACATTCACTCTTCGGCCATCTTGTGTCGTATTAAAACTCCTATCAGTGCATCGCCTGTGTCTAAGATAAGTGGGAAAGTGTCTAGTAGAAGCAGGTGTCATGTTGCGTAGACACACACGTGCTCCTTTCAGAGGGGACGAATTGTGGGGCTTTTTAGAGACAGGATGGATACTTCGAAAAATTTTAGGTAGTGTATCAAGGGTAATAAAATAATCGTAATGTTTTGTCTAACGTCTATTTAGAGAATTTTTTTAACGCCTAGTACCAATTTTATTGTATTCCACAAATTGCCAGTTTCTCACAAATATGATTTAACCCATCAACTCCCAAAGTCTTATTTTTGGTGACGGCAGGCATTTATATAGAAACATGTGATGGAAACAGATACTACACTTTGATCTAAGTAATGGAAAGAACCTGTAGACACAGAAAAGAAAAGACAGTTGATTTTTTTGAACACATAATAAGGAAAGGGGCATTTCGACTTAGTGTGACAGTTACCGAGTTTGTCTCGCTAGCAAGATCAGATGCGACTGAATATTGAGTTCGATCCTCACTGGGTACCGAATAATTTCGGTCTTGTACCACATCTAAAATACGCTTAGATAATGAGGAAAGAAGGTTAGGAAAATACGGTAAATATTGAGCACAAGAGAGATAGGGGATGGCAACAAGTCACTTACCTGACGAGCTTGCGTGAATCGATGGCGGAACAAGGCTCAGGGCCACAAGAGAGAGAAAGTTGGGGAGAACCATGATCGTTCATATCCTGGAGAGACTCGACACGTAAAATAGAAGAATTAATTAATAATTTAGTTATAGCAGAATTTTTTGAAACAAAATATCGGACATTTATTTTAATTTTTATAATTAACTAGCAGCATGGCCCGGCGTTGCCCGTGCTTGATTCAAAAATCGTACGACTCATACAGCAATCGCTATCACTTGACTTAAAATATTTTTGCCCTTCCTTGCCTTTAAAGGAGTGCCCTTTGCCGTGCTGATGTTGCTACATGCCTTACTTCTTGCCTATCTCACACTGCGAATTTTTTATAAGCTCTATACTGAACATTAAATCTGTTACGAAAAAAGAACTAAACAAAATGAACACAAAACGATCAGCTTTAAAAAATGACTCGTAACTGGAAAAACCGAATGAAAAAAGAATGTTAACAACAAATACTTTTTCACACCTAACTCAGTTCTGCGGAATCAGAATCGACGTTGAGTTTAAGCAAGCGAATGAGCCAATTGGAGTAAAGTGCCATGCAGATTTAAATTTTTCCCACTTGTGACGAATGCAGCTATCGATTTTTTTGCATGCTAGTTAACATTCGTGTCAGTCAGCTGTTGGCTCTCACGTTGGCCAATAGAATCTTCCTGCCTATTCGTGGCAGCCAGCTATGGGCTCTCACTTTGGCCAGTAGAAAATGGCCGCAAACTACATGAAAACTGCCGATTATTTCCACTATCAATGGGAGTTGTGAAAAGCAAAGTCGGTCTTGGCCTTCCCGCTAACTTGGCAAAGGGCAATAAGTAGTACTAAATAAGAACCTGAAGAAAATTCTCTAGGCATTAAGAGAACGATAACAATCATAAAAAGCAGATTAAGTAAATGGATTTGTTCGAAATTCCCTGAAGGTTATCGGGTTTGACACACACTAGATGCTGGCCGGAGAAAGGTTGAGAGAAAATAAAAAAACAAAAAAAAAGGAGAACAATCTTCCGAATGTAAAGAATGTAAATAAAGATAACTCCTTAGCCCAGAAATCTAGAGATAAATTAAGAAGAAGGTATCGTGAATAATCGAACGAGTCAAAAGTGGTTTGTGAAGTTTCGTACCGTGGGCCATCGGTTAGCGATGCCTCACGGTCGGGTAGGTCACCTGAGGATGATAGCTGTCAAATGAAGATATTTCTTTCAAATCATTTTGCTCCAAGAAAGGTGGTAACAGTTAATATGACTTACGGGGCGACAGAGTGTAAAAGAAAACAGAGAGAACAATGAAAGTTCAGGTTTCAAGAAGACAGAATTTGACGTTTGATATTGCATTTAAATTTTTTTTAGATTGTAGTTGGGAGTCGGAAAAGAGTTCCACAAGCGAGACGTGCGAGAGAAGAAACAATTAGAATAGAACTTACGGTTTCATCTAGCAATATCCACGGTGAACCCCCCCCCAAAAAAAACCCCTGAAAAATCAACCTTCTCTATTTATACAGTCGGAAAGAACACAAGTGCCTAATCACTAGACACATCATTCCATATGTGTGTATATGAGTACAAAACATGTGCGTTTTTATATCATTGGAACAAGATATTTATCTCTTGAAACTTGTTAAATTTACCTTAGGCAATCCTGTATCTCAACAGCAAGCATAAGGTCGCCTAAAAGTGGAGAAGACCATTTTGTTCTATTAAACATCTCCTCCTCCTTCCCCTCTTGAAGTCAAAATAAATGTTGATGACGTAGACATTTATGCCTGTCCATAGCTTCTTTTTCTTTAAAATCGGTAAACGCGGCATTACAATGTTTATTCTTGGGAAATACGATGAAGTCGTTACATCTTTGATTCTGAATTCAGATGTGTTGTTCCCCTCGAATGGTTGCCAATCAAGACTAAAGAGACTATGCGAAGATAACACAAAATGTGTCAGAAAAAATTTGAACTCGATTCGCTGAACAGTTTTAGAATTTGCTTTAAAAATCAGTTTCAGTATCATAGACTTTAATCTGGAATCGAACATCAACCCTCAAGATTCCTAGCTTAGTCACCATGTAGATAGCTATCTTCGTCACTAAGCAGACGTTCTCCTGCATAAGCAAAGTGATGAGAAATAATATTAATAGTTCAGTACATTTGATAAGATTATTCTATCTCTGAAAACTCATAAAAGTCAATGAGGTCTCATTGCATAAATACCAGACTCCATCTTGTCTTCAATTTTCGTTTCTGATTTCCCATAAAACAGAGCCAAACGTTATTAACTTACTTATTAAAAGCGGGTGATGAGTTTCACTAATGCTATTCTTACTGAAGAGATCTACTTGGCCCAGATAATAATCAGGATTTGTAATCATTTTGATTATCTCCCTTTTTTGTGTATCGAGGCATATTCAGTCGACAGGCAGAGCTAACCTCCTTACTCTGAACGTAACACCTGTAGGGTAAAAACGTGTTGTTTTTTTTTTGTTCATTTGTTTTACCTTTATTTTTTTTAACGTGAGGAGAATAAACAGAGAATAAATAAAGAAATGATATATCCTCAGGTTAGCTGTGAACTTCATCGCTACTCAAAAAGCTTAACGCTTGGCGAAGCAAATATTATTTTAGGAGGAATTTGTTACGAGAGGTATTTTCTAAGGATTCATACGAGACTCGCTAACGTCTTCTCCACTTGGAAACAAATAAGCGGACATAAGTATCGGCTGGTCTTAAAAGTCAGCCATAACATAGTCATTAATAAAGGAAAGAGATGAAAAAAGATGCGAAAAGCAAGAATTTAATTTAAAAAAGCTCAAGAATAACATAAGAAGCCGAAAATCGCCACTGGTTGGAGAACCTAAAACACGGTTTGTGTAACATAGTTTCCTTCGCAATAATTAAAAAAAAAAAAACTGAATACAGAATTGCAAAACCGTTTTACTAGTGGAAACTTATTCACAAACATGCACACTCATAGAGCATATATTCCCAAGTTGGCATCTATGCTGACGACACCACAATTTACTCCTGCCTCCAAAACAAATCTAGTGTCGGCGACAAAACTAATCTGGCCGTGCGTCTGGAAATGGACCTCCAATCGGTTGTTAACTGGGGCAAGAATTGGCTGGTCAACTTTAACGCCACCAAGACTAAATTACACTCCATTAACCACCATAGAGATCCTTCCATGCCCCTCCCATTATAATGTCTGATAGTCAACTTCCTGAGAGCAATTCCCTGCGTCTGCTCGGTCTCACGCTGACTGCTGACCTGAGATGGAACAAATACATTGAGTCAATTGCTTCTTCCACCGCGAGAAAGTTGGCTCTCTGTGCCGCGCCAGGAAATTTTTCTCCCCTGAATCTATACTTCAAATATACAAAACAACCATTCGCCCTTGCATGGAGTATTGCTGCCATATATGGGCTGGGGCACCTTCTGCTTACCTCGGAGTTCTTGACAAGATCCAGAGACGGATATGTAATCTAATTGGCCCCTGATCTGGCGTCTCGTCTGCAGTCACTCTCTCACAGACGCGCCGTCGCCTCTCTCTGTCTTTTTTCTACAAATACTTCCATGGTAACTGCTCTGACGAGCTGCTTTCACTGGTTCCCAGACTCCATGAATTCAAGCGCCCTACGAGGCTGGCATCCCGCTCCCACGCTTACACCGTAGAAACTCTCAAATGTAGCCGTCTCTTCTACTCCAATAGCTTTATACCTCGCACATCTCGCAAGTGGAACACCCTCCCCAGTTACTGCTTCCCTGAAGGCTATAATCTCCAAATATTCAAATGTAATGTCATTCGACATCTCCAGTTACCTTGATCTAACAACTATCCTTCTCTCCATCCTTTCTCCTATCACTCCTATCTGCTCTCGCTCCAAATCTTCCGCAACCCTAGTGGCTTCATGCCTTGCTTGGGGCATAATGCTTAAATATATATATATATATATATATATATATATATATATATATATACAAATTTAAAAGAACAAAGAATAAAATTGCAACGTTCAAAGCATTAATTTAAAACAGGCCTCAATACAAGAGTAGAGCAATAAATATTTATTATACACTGTTACATTAGAATATGTAAGTATCCACTACAAAATTGTACATTTTGCTTCAACGTTTAAAATAAAACGTCTCTTCTGGCGATTAATTATTGTTAACCACCTGAACAGACGTTTTATTTTAAACGTTGAAGTGAAATGTACAATTTTGTAGTGATACTATATTCTAATGTAACAATATATATATATATATATATATATATATATATATATATATATATATATATATATATTTAAAGTTAAATATATATAGAGTTAACTTCATGAACAAAATTCAAACGGATAGCGATGTCAACATAATAATCAATAGTAAAAAATAAAAAAAATAAACAAGGTTACTAGAAGTAAACTTATATTTTAAAATAAAATTTTATTCTTTTAATGTACTTCCTATGAATATTTTTTCTAATCGACTATTTCATAGAAAATCCCCAAAATTTAAAAAAAATTTAAATCACTAACAAACAGCAAATTAAATTCTTTGTCGACAGTTTAGACATTCAAATTTATATCAAACATTATAATCTTTATGAACCCCCAAAATAACACTTTCAAAGTAAAACAAAATGACAGCGTCTTTTTCGAGCCTGTTCTTTTCAAAGAAAATTAATGACACCTTCTCTCATGACTTCCTTCTCTCTTTTTCTTTTTATATGTTCTTTCTCCTCTACCCCATCTATATCAATACATAACTTCTAACTTGTGGTTCTAAACGATTAAATGTGCCAATGTCTAGACCTCCTCAAGTAATTTTAAGTATGAAAGAATAGAAATATTAAATTACATCTAACTCACTCATGTCTTCTCCCCACAACTTACTTCCTCACTTCGTTAATTTACATATGCTTAATACAGCCCGTCAAAAATGTGTAAATTTCTTTTCATTTTTCGTTTCAACTTTTGGGAGTAAAGTCTGATGATCCGCAGTCCTTTAAAAGGGCTGTGGTGAAATAATTTATTACATGGAACCTTAAAGTGGTCTCTTTTTATTTTATCCTCCTTGGGTCTACCCATACGGATTATCTAGTTTCTCATAAACTATATATATATATATATATATATATATATATATATATATATATATATATATATATATATCGGTGTGTGTGTGTGTGTGGATAAAGTGATAGATATAAGTATGGACATAAAGTAATATATATATATATATATATATATATATATATATATATATATATATATATATAGAGAGAGAGAGAGAGAGAGAGATACAGACAGAGAGAGAGATACAGACAGAGAGAGAGAGAGAGAAAGGGGGACAGGGAGTGAGAGAGAGAGAGTTGTTGATAGATTTTTAATCCAAGATTAATATTATAAACATTTTATTTAGTATTTGAGCAGTCTTTTTTAAAGACATTAATGTCTACTGGCCTAGCGATTGAAAGTTTTAACAAAGAAAACGTTATGCACATGATGAACCGGAAATGTACTCCGATTTGAAAAATTTCGGAATCCGCTTTTAAGCCAAGTTTACTTTACCTTCAAACTACGAGAAGTCATAACAGCAAAGAAATGCCCTTTTTTCGAAGGGACACTTCAAAATCTATACCTGCTAACTTCATGTTCGTGTTCGAAACAAAAAGAAAGTCATTTCTAACCAATTAATAGACTGATCAATCCGACTGATCAATTATATATTAGATTTGTTAGCGGGCTTATTTGTTAGGGGGTATATTTTGTTCTTTAATTATTATCAAGTAAGTTCAGCCTGTTTCATTTTTATAGCATTTTTTACTTGCTGTATTAGATGTTGCACCTCTGGAATCTGGATAAAATTTATAGATACTATTCAAAGTTTTTCTTCCTGTACTTTCAACGATCTCGAGTCATTAGTTGAGGGTGGTGCAATGGATACCGCTCGGAATGAGAAATCCAAGGAGAGCGAGTTCGAATTGCAGTCGTGTTGTTACATTCACTTGCGCACAAATAACCTTGAGTAAGGTATGATTCCATCTTTCCCCTCCCCCCAGTTAAATAGCTGGGCGAACTGATTTCTTCAGCCTTGGCCCAATACTCTTCGGGAAATGTACAGAATTTGAGAGCTGTGAACATATATCCCTCAATAAGTCTACATGGCTTGATACCTGGGACCACATACCCCTCAGTATCTCAACAGCAATTGAATGCCGAGACCCCTTATTCCACAGAGTGTCTACGGGACTTGAAAATCGAGGCACCTACTCCTTAGAGTGTATACGGGGCTTGAAATCAGAGGCCCCATACTCGTCAGGGTGTCTACGGGACTAGAAAGTCGAGGCCCCATACTCCTCAGGGTGTTTACGAGACTTGAAATATGAGGCTCCATATTCCTCAGGGTGTTAGAGGAACTTGAAAGCCAAGGAACCATATTCCTTAGGAAGTCTATGGGACTTAAAAGCCGGTGCCTCGTACTCAGGGTGTCTACGAGACTTGAGAAGTAGATACATACTTTTCAGGAAGTCTACGGGACTTGAAAATCGAGGCACCTAATCCTTAGAGTGTATACAGGGCTTGAAACCGATGCCCCATACTCGTCAGGGTGTCTACGGGACTTGAAACCGATGCCCCATACTCGTCAGGGTGTCTACGGGACTTGAAACCGATGCCCCATACTCGTCAGGGTGTCTACGGGACTTGAAACCGATGCCCCATACTCGGCTGGGTGTCTACGGGACTTGAAACCGATGCTCCATACTCGTCAGGGTGTCTACGGGACTTGAAACCGAGGGCCCATCCACGTTAGGGTGTCCACGGGACTAGAGAGTCGAAGCCCCATACTCCTTAGGGTGTTTACGAGACTTGAAATCTGAGGCTCCATACTCCTCAGTGTGTCAGAGGAATTTGAAAGCTAAAGACCCATATTCCTTACGGAGTCTATGGGACTTGAAAGCCGATGCCTTGTACTCAGGGTGTCTACGAGAGTTGAGAGAAGTAGATACATACTTTTCAGGAAGTCTACGGGACTTGAAAGCCGGGGCCTCAGACTAATCAGGTTGATTGCCGGACTTGAGTAGTAGTGTTAACAAAGAAAGAAAAGAATACTGAGCTGTTACGTGACATCTGTCCTCCTTTGCGGCAGCGAATATTGGACGATTTCCTCAAAGATGAAGAAGAGACGGAGATGTGGTTCTACAGAAGGATGCTAAGTATAGCATGGGCCAAGCGTGTGAGCAACGATGAGGTCTTAGAGAGGATGCAAACAAGGAAAAAGCTTATACTTGACACCAAGAAGCTAAAGTTTCTCGGACACATAATAAGGAAAGAGGGCCTGGAGACTCTGATACTCACGGGTCGAACAGAGGGAAAGAGAGACAAGCAAAAACGACTAATGACATACCTAACGGGCTTGAGCAAGTGGTTGACAGAACGTGTTATGAGGGAGATGGCAGAGGGAAGGAACTTGTTAAGAGCTGCAAGGCATAGAGGGCAGTGGAGAGCCATGATCGCCTTCATCCTGAAAGGAGATGGCACATAAAAAGAAATGTTTTCAATGTCCGGTGCAAATATATTTATTACCTTAATGCTGACATTATTTGAAATGCTAATTTAAATATACTTGACTTTTATACGTGAGATTATGTGTAGCACTGCTTGTAGAGTTATTAAAATTAGCGGTCACAACTTTTTCCAGCACATGTGAACAAAAAAATTACATTTTTAAAACATAATTTAAACGCCGTCCCTTGAAATATATTGAGTTTAATGTGTTTTTTTATGATGGCAAGTGGTTAGAGTATGTCATTATTTTTAGTGCCGTATAGTATTTTAGTAATATCGACTAAAATCTGTCTTATCTTAATAAATATTTTTTTAAGCAAATCACCCTAAGCAAGGCCGGAGTGCCACTAGCACGCAAGGGGTAACAGAGAGTGAGAGTAAGAGTAAAGAGGAGTGTTTGGGAAAAGGATAAAGAGAAGGACAAGGCATCATATGATGTCGATTGACATTACATTTGAATATTTGAATATTATAGCTATCAGGGAAGCAAATGATAGGAAGGGATTTCCACTGACGGGAGGTGCGAGATAAGAAGTTGTTGGAGTAGAAGAGATAGCAATATTTAGATGTTTCGACAGTGAAAATGGTTGGACCGAGATGCCAACCTAGTAGCACGTTTAAATTCATACAGTTTGGGAAGCAGTGAAAGTAGCTCGTTGGAGCAGTTGCTATGAAAGTACCTTTCATAGCAACTGCTCCAACGAGCTACTTAGAAAAGACAGAGGGAAGCCACAGCACGTCTGTGAGAGACTGACTGCACATGAGATGCCAGATCAGGACCAACCACGTTTCATATCCGTTTCTAGATTTTGTCGAGGACCTTGAGACGAAGTGCGAAAGCTCCAGACCATATATGGCAGCAGTATTCCATCAAATACGAATGATTGATTTGTAGATTTGATTATGCTGGTCGTGATGTGTTGTTCGATACTTGTAAGAACTGTTCGAAGTTTTCTGTAAATGGCAACGATTAATAAATGTGTAATATATATGTAGGTTTATTCATGTGTTCATGCGTATTGGGCCGATACCTATAAATGTATTCATGTGTCTACTAGCATGAAGAAAAACATTTATATGTATATGCATTGGGTGTATGCAAAAGTCCTGGCGCCTCTTTCTTTAAAGCTAGTGTCTGAATGCACATTTGAAATTCCTTTGGTTTTTTTTTTTGGGTATTTTTACTGGAAACTTTTGCACTCATCTGTTAACTTATTATTATACACAACATATGAGGTTGGTTGTTGGTAAAAGTTTTTTTTTTTTCCGAATCATTCCTCGTGACTTAAGAAACACACCGATTATTTCGTTCTTTCATCAACAGTCTCTGTCCAATATATTCCAAATTATTCTCGCTTTTCTGAGCAGACAATTTTTATTTAATTACTCTATTTCTATATCACTATGCAATATCTTCAAAAAAGTTTCCTTATTTTTGTACGAAAGACAGATCTTCCATTTATTATTAATACTCTAATTATTAGTTTTTGTTCTTTTTCTTTTATTTAAAAAAAAAAAAAACTAAGACACAAAGAGTTACTGAGTGTGGAAGAATTAATAGCAGAAACATTACTAATGAACGAGAAGAGAAAAGAGTAATCAGGATATAGCGATGGACATTGCATTTACATTTTTGCAGGTTAAACTTATCTAGAAAGCATGGAGATAGAAGAAAACTGTTAGCTTAGAATTTACGGCTACATTTAGCCAGTTCAACTGTAAATTGGCGAGATTTCGTCGCCGGTCTAGTACATTATTATTATTATTTGTATTTTCTTTGATTTCTGGCGTTTACACATTTCTTTCCGGGTCCCGCCCAGGGACCTAAGGTTAGAAATGGCGTCATGACACTTTCCAATGACAAAAAAAAAAAAAAATGATTACATAGATAAAGCCCTTCGTAAGGTGTGGGCTGTACTTGTCAGAACAATTTTCTGTATCTCCTTGAGGCATGGACTTCCAGGTATCCCTTCAATTAGTCTACTGGAATCTTTTCCAACCAGTCCTAGGGCTCCAACTACAACAGGGATTGTTGATGTTCCCATATGCCACATTTTCGCGATTTCTATTTCAAGGTCCTTGTACTTTGACAGCTTTTTGAATATCTTCAAAGATTATTATTATTATTATTAATGGAAATGTTTTTCTTTCGCTGTTAATTTTTACTTGCTTTTTTGGTCTTGGTCGTAAAGTCGAACAGTTCTAAGTCGCATTGGTCGTAATGTCGAACAGTTCTAAGTCGTATTGGACATATATGTTTATGATAGAGAGTTGGAGGTATGTTGATAAAATTTCTTCAGTGTTCGTTAACGTTGTGACGCACTAACACACAAGTGCACTATTTCTGTATAGGCTTCAAACAGTGACAAATAATGCGATTAATTTCATTGTGATGAAAAATAATATTGTCATTGGACAGTTGAACACTGACGCTGTCTTTCCTGTCCAGTCATGTTTCCAGCTCTTTCGTATATACACTGGATGCTGTCTATGAAGGAAACTACAAGAAGCTATGGATTCAACTTGTAATCTCTGTACTGTACAAGTGGATAGTGGTTCTGTCATGCTGCTACACGTGTTCTTTTGGAGTTCGCAAGGGCTCCTAATGAAATTGGCGTCAGTCTTGACAGTTGCAACTCACACAAATCTTGTTCCAGATTATCTGCATCACTTTATGGTTGCCAAATTTCTCGGTGGTGATGGATTGTTTCATCACAATCCCACAGATCCCTCCCCATCTTGCACGTTTGTCACGACACTCATTCCACGCATTACGTAGATGTAACTAAACTTACCGAAGCCCTGCCGACCTAATACGAGTAACAGCAAGCAAAAACCAGGCAAGGCAAAATGGAAATTCAACAAATAGCTAATAAATTATTACTATATTATGGCACGTAGTGCGCTCCATAGTTGTCAAGTGTCACTTCTACTAATATTCTTGAAAAATTTGTTAGCACTTAAACTCCGTACGTCAAAGATATTTTACATTCCCTCTGCTTTAAAGAAAATTTATTTTTTGTAGATAAATTTATGTGCTAAGTGCCGATTATGGATCTCCACAACTTCCTTTTCTTTATACTTCTAAGCAAAGTTTTTCACCTTGCTATCCCCAGTCTCATTGGACACTTCCACATGGTGTAATGGTGAGCAAGCTTGACTCACTTGATCTATTACGACAGAGTAGTGAGTTTGATCCTCACTGGGTGCCCATACTTTCGGCCTTGTGCCACATTTTATTGCTACTCTTAGAAAATTATTTGAACACTTCCACGTGGTGTAATGGTTAGAAAGCTTGTCTTCCTAGATCAATTACGGCTGAGTAGTGAGTTTGAGCCTCACTGGGTGCCCCATACTTTCGGCCTTGTGCCACATCTTATTGCTACTCTTAGAAAATTATTTGGACACTTCCACTGGTGTAATGGTTAGCCTTGTCTCGCTAGATCATCTCAATTGGTGCCCCAAACTTTCGGCCTTGTGCCACATCTTATTGAAAAATTATTTGGACACTTCCACGTGGTGTAATGGTTAGCAAGCTTGTCTCACTAGATCAATTACGGCTGAGTAGTGAGTTTGATCCTCACTGGGTGCCCCATACTTTCGGCCTTGTGCCACATCTTATTGCTACTCTTAGAAAATTATTTGGACACTTCCACGTGGTGTAATGGTTAGCAAGCTTGTCTCGCTAGATCAATTACGGCTGAGTAGTGAGTTTGATCCTCAATTGGTGCCCCAAACTTTCGGCCTTGTGCCACATCTTATTGCTACTCTTAGAAAATTATTTGGACACTTCCACGTGGTGTTATGGTTAGCAAGCTTGTCTCGCTAGATCAATTACGACAGAGTAGTGAGTTTGATCCTCACTGGGTGCCCCATACTTTCGGCCTTGTGCCACATCTAAGCTTAGAAAATCCCCAGACGTGATACACGCTTTGGTGATCATTTCTCTTTCTACCTTTCTATGACAAATTAAGTAGAATATTTTCCTGCAGTAGGTTGCCGTTTCCTTCTGCATTAGACTCCATGTCAAGGAAGGCGAAAGTATCCAGTCAGTCCTGGTATTCAACCCATAGCTTGGGGGAGAAGCGATCGATTCATACCCTTCTCAAGGGTCTTCATCCGTAAGTGCATATAACGAACCCGAATTCGAAACTCGACTCTCCAACTTCGTATTCCGATATCCATTACACCAAAGCGCACATCTTTCCCAAATAAACCATTTTTCTTATATTTCTCTATATTTGCTTTTAAATATATTTAGTGAAGGTTTTTTTTTAATAAATTCCAATTTTGAAAATGGTTGCTGATATATGTAAGTATTAATTTAAAAGTGTTCAGTTCTCTATTGCAATTGAAGAAACTTTGATTCTGTATATACATACATATATATATATATATATATATGTGTGTGTGTGTGTGTGTGTATATATATATATATATATATATATATATATAAAGACATTTTTATGTTTAACATTCTTTTTATAGATACAAGTAAATGCTCTGTTTATAATAAACAGTATTAAATAACATTTACCGACCTGAATGTCCGAGAAATTTTCAAAGAAAATATTCGTCCTTTGACAGGATTCGAACCTGCATCCTATACGGAACCGCCATTTTGAATATATATATATATATATATATATATATATATATATATATGTGTGTGTGTGTGTGTGTGTGTGTGTGTGTGCAGTACTTATTGGAAAGCGCTCAATATCAGTGACAGAGCTAATATATATAGTTGGATTAATGTGAGTTTGTGACCCTGAGTTTCACGGTGCTTGCGATCGTTATAAATAGCGTGAAAGCCAGGGTCACAAATTCACATCAATCAACTATATATATATATATATATATATATATATATATATATATATATATATATATATATATATATATATATATATATATATATATATATAAAGAAATATAGTCTTAAGGTATGCTATATTTATGGAATAAAGAGCTCAATATCAGAGATAGAACGTGTAAATATATATAAGTGAACATAAGTCAACACTTATCGGCGACAGTCTGTTTCATGACGATTGCATATAGCATGAAACAGACTGTCGCCCTGTTGAAACGTTGGTTTATGTATATATATATATATATATATATATATATATATATATATATATATATATATATATATAAGCAGAAATTTTCAAGCCAAAAGAAGAAAATGCTTAAGAAAAATATGTTTCTTATTTTTATATGGTTTTCAAATTTCGCTATCGAAGATTTTTCAAAAGTGCGTAGACATACCGATAGGTATTATTTACGATTTTGGACACAAGATAAATTAAAATATCTTACATCTATTTTCTGCATTTTTTTTAGGTAAAAGTGTTAAATTTATGCTTTCATTATACTAATGATTTCTCCCGCTTTTCTTTGTGTTGAGAAAAATAGAAATTATTTTGTTATTTGATGTTTAATTATTGGATTCAGTTTTAATATATGATATTGACTTTTAATATGTGACATTTTAATTCGTTTTTAACACGGGATATTTTTATACATATGACTATTATCAATTTATTTTGTTCTCATAATTCCTATGAAATAAGTTATTAAACATGAAATCATGTCGAATGTTGCCAAGTGATTAAAAACTTGAACATTACATTGTCTGATTGTTGGCTGATTTTGCTTAGCGGCGTATCAATCTTTATGTTTATTTAATACCGAAATCTCAATATTTTGTATGTAATTTTATATTTTCAACTACTGATATTTTATCGTAGTTTATGATCATACCAACGATGAACATTGTCTGGTGAAGTGGCTCATTCATAATCACGTGGTGAAACAAGAAATATTGACTTTCAATTTAATGGACGATGTAAATGTCTAAGAGAAAATAGAAAAAAAAACCCTGACATTTTGAAGGGAATCATCAAAAACTTTCCTTTTTTGGGAGGAGGGGGTATTCAGAGGAATACAGCGTTTCGTGTCTCGAATCAATTTCGTGACAGTTTAGGCAAATCTGCAAAGTTCTGGAATTAATAACTTCCCAGTATAGAAAAATCCTAATTTTAAAAGAATGATTGAAAAGGTTATTTTCAACATCAATTGATGTCATTTGAAATAAAGAAAGAGCGATTAGGTTGTACTGCAGATCAGGTGCCTTGTCACATTTCTTGTTGGGTCAAAAAAGTTGAATATTTTGGACAAAATGATGGCTATATACAAGTGAACAAAATTTTTGTTTACGATCTGTGTTGTCTGTAAACATCAGTTAATGGGGAGGTTATAATACTGTTTCTTCATCCGAAAAAACCTTTGATAAAAATTGCTTTGTGATTTCTTTTACTGATTCAGCAATTTAATTTCAATAATATCTTTTGTTTAGGGTTTGACAGCAGCTCTGATTTCTTCCCTATAGTCAAAAATACATTTAAACAAACTTTCGTGAGAAGAAATAACATACTGTGTGTGACAGAAAAGACAGCAAAGCAAATGATGATATTCTGTTTAATGAAGGGGAAAAATGAATGCTAAAAAGAAAAAAATATCATGTAAAATCCAATACTTCTTTATATTATCTCAACATAGATATTTTAGGAATAATTACAAAGAATCTGTCTATATTTCTGAGATGAGGTATGATGTACACTATTTACATTATTCGGACTATTCTCCTCATCTCTGTTACTATATTTATCACAACGTTTCGGCCGTTGTGCGCTCATGCCTTCTTTTCTGCTAAAAAACATGCAATGATAACAGCAAAAATTGCAATATGAGCACTTGTAAAAAATGATTGATGAAGACATTAATTTATAAGTCCCAGAAATTCATACATAGATGTCCTTAAGGACACAGTGGATAGAGGCGTTGATTAGATCCAGTGACAGGACCCAAAGAGTGTGAGTTCAATAGCTGGTTAAGGCGGTGGAGAACTTTGAGAGATAAATGATAACTGACATCCATTAGACATGGCACGTGGAACTAGAACAGTCTACCCCAGCGAGCGAAATAAAGGATTCAGTTCGACATTCCAACCACCTGAAGAAGGTCGGAGCGTACAACAGCCGAAACGTTGTGATAAATATGGCAACAAAGATGAGGACACTAGTACGAATAATGTAAATAAAGTAGAAAGAAACTAAAAATCTGATATCAAGGAAACAGAATTTGAAATAGGACAATCACAAAGGGAATGAAAGCTACATTTACATTGAAGCTTATACTGATATTGAAATCGAGACTGACTCAAACCTTGTTCAAAGGGGAAAAAAACTAAAAATTATTTTGCACTAGCTGAAGAATTGAGCATTTGAAGAATAAATAAGTCCGTCTCATATCTATCTGTTTTTATTAATTTATCTGTTTATTTTTTATTTTATTTTATTTTTATTTTTTTGTTACGGTTTATCAATCTTTTTAAGGCTATTTAAAGCCTAAACATGTTTCGGGATTCTAATAATGTTTTTAGAGATAGTAATGATTTCTTGATACAAGTCTTACTATATAACCCATTTTTGTGGAGGAGGAGAAGAGATGGGTTCATACTATTTTCAAGGTTATTTCCACGCAAGTGACTATAACGAACCCGACTAGAATTCGAACACGGCACTCTAGTTTCTCATTCCAAGCCTTTATCCATGATACCAAATGCGCATTCCCTGGCATTCCCGAGCGGTTACCCATCTAGCTACTGACCAGGTTCAGCGTTGCTTAATTTCAGTGTTCGAACGAGAACGAGTGCTTTAACGTGACGTGGTTGGTTGATTCTGTTTAGTGGTATATCAACACCTCTATGGGTTATTTAATGCCAAAATCTAAATATTTTGAACACAATTGCTTCAACTATAGATAAAATGTATTATGTCATTTTACTGCGAAATAAATTGTTAGTAATTCTACTATGATTATGCATTCTTGGTATTTTTTTTATATAAAATATAAAAATGTATTATTGGCATTTTCACCATTAAAATATTTTTTCTTACTTTCATAGCGTTGATATTTTTTTTTCTTTTTTGGGTGGTAGTGGGGAGACACTATTGATCCATAGCTGGACCATAACAAGTTTTACCATCCCAGTCAGGATGGACCAGGGATCAAAAACAATTAAGGGGTGGTTCTATCAACGCGATGTTACCGGAAGCCTATATCTACCTGAATCTATGAAGAGTGAAGGAGAAAATATTATTAGGTAAGTTAAAGAAAACAACGAGAATGCAATTTAATGATATATGAAAGTTTTGAAAACTCTTTTTTGACCGAACAGCGTCACTAGAAAAATGGATAGTAAATCTACATTTTGACGATACCAAATATTCCAAATTGTTTTCTATATTTTCAATTCCAGTGGATTATCATCCAAATTTCAACCAATACCATTACTATACATTGCAATACGTATCGTTTTAATCGCGCCCTTAAAAATTCTTTAAATTAATTCCAGCATTACGAAAGTGTATAGGAATTACAGATACAATGTGCCATTTCTTACCAGGACCTCATAACCGACAACACTGAAAAACATACGCCACACACATTAATCCACACATGCGTCAATAAAAGATTTTGAAATAATCTCGCATCAATTATCAAAAATATTTTTTTTAAGTTTGAATAAAAAAAAAGAACATGTTGAAATTAAAACAATTGGTAATTTCTTTCTCCTCGTCTGTTGCGATTTTAAGTTTTGGATGCAAATTCTGTGGTGGGGTGAATCCTAGTTCAAGTCAAGGGATTATCAACCTTTTAATAATCAAATCCTTCGAGTTGGTTGCAGCAAGAAGTACAACGTCTTCTGCCTTCAGAAACTAAAAATAGGCAAAACTTGGAAACATTTTTAATTGACAATTGCTTTCAACAAAGTAACGAAAGAAAAAGGAAATTTTCATTGACATAAATTGTGACATTGTCGGTCGTGATGCCATCTTTCCATGTCATATCATTCCGAACAGTATTTTATTCGCCATTTTGCATCCTCATTCCCATAAACGCAACATCCCGAGCCGGTCGCTACTCAAACGCTATTTTATGACAAATGTTCAGATTTAGTACCAATAGTTCAGAAATTTACAACTAGTATACGCCATATTAAACAATTTAATCTGTTCAAGTCAAAGATCAACTGTTGCCTACTTTCTTGTCCTTATATCTTCACTTCCTACCATTTTCCTTTCAATCGTATCACACAGCACCTTTACCATAACCACTCTATATTAAGTGGCTCTTCAGACATATATTGAGTCACCTTCAGTATGAAAAAACGTTTTGGTGTTAAGAAGTAGAACCATAACTTCTATATATTCTTCTGCAAGAGAATATTATTTTAAATAATATGGTAATATCAAAATAAGCCTTTCCATAAGAAAATTCATTAACTTCCTGTTTCTCTGTCAAACAACATTTCTTTTCTTCCTTTGCGCATACTGAGGAGCTTCCATTTAAAAAAAGATGATTATAATTTCAAAAAGAACTCCACCAAATTTCCATGGGTTTCAGATTTTATAGCTAAAAAAACAAAACAATGCAAAATCGGAATTTCGAGAATTAGTTACAAAATTAAATTATTAAAGGAATTATATTTTTACCAATGCTTGCTGATAGATAAACGTTTCCTTTTTATTTGCTGTGTCCTTTCAAGACATAGATAATCATGACCCCTTCACCTCGACCTGCCCTTTGTACCTCTAAGCAATATTTGATTATTTACTACCATTTCTGTTCCTGCTATGACACTCACCTCGATAGAAGACAGTCTACTCGCTGTTTTCATCTGTCCATCTTTTCTTTAGCAGGCTCGGTGAGTGATACATTCTCCAAGACAGTATTTACATTAGTCGGACTATTGTCCTCATCTTTGTCGCCATATTTGTCACAACGTTTCGGCCGTTGTACGCTCCGGCCTTCTTCAGGTGGTTGGAATTTCGAACTGAACCCTTTATTTCGATCGCTGGGGTAGACTGTTCTAATTCCACGTGCCATGTTTGATGGATGTCAGTTATCAGTTATCTCCTGCTAATTTTCCCTCTGAAATAAAGGGTTCAGTTCGAAATTCCAACCACCTGAAGAAGGCCGGAGCGTACAACGGCCGAAACGTTGTGACAAATATGGCGACAAAGATGAGGACAATAGTCCGACTAATGTAAATACTGTACATAATACCTCATCTCAGAAATATAGACAAATTCTCCAAGACTTCTTTCCGTATAATGTGATCTGAAATGTTTTTTAAATGTTTTTCTTTTCTGGAATAAATATTAGAGACTTTATAGCTCTCACTGTATTTAGAACTTATTAATTTCCCGCCTATTCTGTTCAAAATATCGGCCTTCTTTTCCTTGTTTCTAAGTAATTTTTTTCGGTTTCTTAATACTTTGCTTAGATTCTGAAATCGAAATTCGAATTTCGGTGTCATAATTTCTGTCATCTCTTAGTATACTACCTGACGAATTAAATTTAAACATTGAAGTTTTAATGTTCTTTTAGTTTCCATTTTTTTTAATCGTTACTTCACCACTGCCTACCTGTTCTGTCTGTGGTTATATCATTCGTTGGTAAACACACATCTCCATTTCTTTAAGTCTCAATAATAAGATCACCGAAGTTAAGCAACACTGAATGGGTGACTGCTTGAAAGTACCATTTGTTTTAAGTTTAGACGTGTTAGTAGTTTCATACGTAACAGCTCGAAATTGGAGACCCGAGTTCTAATTCCAGTCAGGTTCGTTATATTAAGTTAAGTGCAAACACCGTTGGGAAAGGTATAAATTTATCCCAACTATTGGTTAATTAGTATAACTTGTATCAGTAAAAAATTATCTAAAAATATTTTATTATACAAACTAAAAATATTTACTGGCTTTAAATAACCTGCAAAAGGTTGATAAGCCATAAAAACAAATCAGTCAAGTCTCAATAAGTGAGGAGACTACGCAATATTCGTTGCCGTATAGGAAATTAGATATGACATAACCGACTAGGGTATAGCGATAAACTACATCCAGTAGCAACGCTTTTGATCGGGAAGGTCTCAAGGAGCGTGAAACAACCCCTTAATTGCTGCTGTTCCCAGGTCCACCTTGACCTGGACGGTAGCACCTGTTAGGGCCCCAGCTATGGGCAAACAGTTTACATCGAAACTAGGGTCAAATCAGTATAAAATTATAAAAATAATTTTTATAGTAAAAATACGAGCAATACCAAGAAAATTACCAATAATAGATTTGACTCCCGACAAAAACACTCTTTACAAAAATACGTCAATGAAACCTAATCTACAAACTTATTTCTTTCAAAGAATAAATATTCTATTCATACGAACTTATTCTAAAAATCTTGACTCATTGATGTTGATATGCCGTAAAACAAAATAAAGTATAAACCATATGACATAACTGTTTAGCGATCTTTGTTTCTAACAAAATTTTCCTGTCTTTTATACTTACAACCATTTGTCTACGAAAGCTCGACATTGAAGTTAGTACTTCACAGGAATTTGAACCCTGATCGCTCTTATCAAAGATATTATCAATGTCATAAATATTTCTGCTTCTTTTGTTTCTTCTTTTCTATATTTATTTATATTTTTGCTGTAAAACATTTTTACAGTTGCCGTTCTCACATCAGATCCTTACCGAAAGACACAGAAAAGGATGAAAGAACTTTCCAGTCTGTCGATCAATCAGTTGAGGTCAGTGAATTCAATATTTTTCGCGAACTCCTCCTGCCCGAGCAGAAAATACCAAGAATACCTGCCGATATTACCAATAAGAGAGTTTATCTGGTCTAATGAACAGACCGTCACGCCGGAGGACACCCACAAGGTCTGCTTGAAATATTATTCGTCACTTGACTTAGTGCAAACCTTTGCCGATAAACATTCTGTCTGCAGGTTGTATATCATTCGCGCGGCTGGATAATGTCGGTGTGATAATGTCGGCTGCAAATATTTTCTTTTGTAAAATGAAGCAATGTGAAGCAGATTCAAACACTGAAGCTGCTGAACGCAATTATTTCATTTTTTTTCGCTCTTCCATTGTCGTTTGTTTCAAATGTGTGTATATGTTTGTTTTTAAGGGGATTATCAGAAAGAAAGGGTGTCTGAATGAACGAAAAATACAACAAAAAATGTTCAGGAAATAGGGATAAATATAGCAATTAATTTTCATATTTTTTCATATAATATTCGTATATAATTGTTCATATATTTTTCATATTTGATATTGCTACATCTAGTTTGGTTTGGTTTACTTTGTGTCACAGCATATTAAACTCAATCAGTTATTTAATGCCGACAAGATTTTTTAAGGATAGGTTCGTATGAATAGAACATGTATTATTTGTAAGAAATCAGTTTGTAGAAAACGTTTCATTGACGTATTTTTGTAAAGATGGTTTTTGTCAGGAATCAAATGTATTGCTGGTAATAATTATTTTTCAAAAAGGTATTGCTGGTAATAATTATTTTTCAAAAAGGTATTGCTGGTAATATTTTTCAAAAAGGTATTGCTGGTAATAATTATTTTTCAAAAAGGTATTGCTGGTAATATTTTTCAAAAAGGTATTGCTGGTAATATTTTTCAAAAAGGTATTGCTGGCTATATCACTGAGATGATTACTTACACTGTTTACATTATTCGGATTGTTATCCTCATCTTCATTGCCATTCTTTCAATGACACGATAGTCCAGTAGATAAAGTCCTTGGTTAGTATTTAGTGACTACACCAAGGAGTTTTGAGTTCAATACCAGCGTAAAAGTATATTTTTATGTATTGCTGGCAATATATATTTTTTTCAAAAATGTATAGCTGGTAAAATAACAGGTGTTACCACCCCGGGTCAGCGTGCCCCTGGGGATTATCTGCAATTAAGAGGTGGTCCGGATGCTCCTCAAAACCTCCGCATCAGAGGCTGTGATGCCGGATAACTGGTCTGGTGCTCCTGCTATATGTTTTGAGATTCTTGATAAAATTCAAAAAAGAATCTGTAATATTATGGGTCCTGACCTGGTATCTTGGTTTAATTCACTTTCCCCGCGCCGTAACGTATCTTCCCAGTCACTTTCCCATAAATACTTGTAACTGAACTTTCCTGTGTAGTACGTAGACTTTATGAATTTAAGTGCCGTAATAGATTGGCGGCAAGGCCTCATCATTTTACAGTTGAAACATGTAGATAGAACCGTAAGATAATATCTAAATGTACGGTTATTGTGAGTCTGTAAGCATTCACCTGGCTCGGGGATAGGTGAATATTGGTCGTTGATATTTTAGTCTGTAAGCATTTACTAAGATGGTATCTCAAAAAAGAATACCCGCTCGGCCCGGTGGCTAGGATCAAAGTGTAGTATCTGTGCTTTGTGAGCTGCCGAGCCGGGTGTCTGTCGAACTCTCTGCTTGCAGAGAGGAACCAGACGAAGCTCCGCCAAAGGGTAGGGTTTCGTTCGGGAGGTTGACGGAACTAGCCCGCTTGGTCGGGTTTAGATGGGTTTTTTTTTGGCTGGGCCTACGGGCTCAGACATACCCACATTAAAAAGGCCTTGTGCCACATTCAATTCCTGTGGGTGAATTGATAAATACCATTTACTAAGATGGTAGTTGTTTTAAGGGGAAGTTACTGCTATTTTTGAAATGCATTCAGCATATTCTACGCCTTGTCGAAAGAGTAATGTAAACATTATAGTGAATGATTTGTCTCCATATCATGATTTGACTAGAGAATTTATTGTTATTAAAATTATCTTAATATATAATACGATAAATCTTGTTGACTTTAACATCTTTCATTGCTGTACCATTTGCTTTACAAGAGTTATCTCCCTTATACTAGCGCGTCTAGGTAGCCTTTTCGCGGGCGAAAAGCCAGAATACACAGTACTGATTTTCAAGCTAAACATGCATTTCCTCAATATGTCACAGTAAAATCTTTCTAATTTTTGTTATTCTATATTTGTACCTAATTAATATCCGTATCTGATTTACTAGACGCTTTCATTTCCACAAATCCGACCAATGCGCTATGAAATATCCATGGATTAATCTATTTATAATTCATATTGCCTTTTCAGACCAGGAGTAAGCAGTAGATTTTCCTAGGGATCAAGTGACAATATGTCTCCTCCATATTATTATTATTGTATGCACTCAATGAGTTTTCCATACAAGGAACATTAATGAGTAATCACTGGGTTGCTGTTAGAAAAAGTCGACTCGAGCATTCATATCGATAATCTTTAATATTATTAATATTTTTGGTACCTATTGAGATTTTAAATCAGAGGTAGCCAGTGAATTCATTTCGAGATCAAGTGACAAAATGACTCTTCAATAGTCGAGAATTTAGTAGTTTTATTTAGGAGACTTTGTTACCGCATTATTATTTATTGTTGAAAGTTCTCTAGTGATGTGGTTTCGCTTATTTAGTATAGTTCTTTGTGATTCTGTAGCGCCAGTCCACAAAGTTCGCAGAAGGATGTTCCTCGCTAAGACCTACAGGTTTTGTTAGTTCGAAGTAATTTTTAATCATTGATCTGAGAAAGCGATACAGTTAACAGTTTAGATATTCTAAAAATAGGATTTAAGACCAACTTTTTCCAAAGCCTAAATTATGATACAGTATTGGAATGAAAGAAGTGATAGCACGCAGCATGAAAATTCAATACATTGAATTAGTAAATACAAAAAATTTAAATTATTTCGGTGTATGGATCAGATATCAATATCAGATAACAAATTTAGTGTAGTAGATAAGGAAACTGAACATAGAATAGGCTGCGCTGCGTGTAGTTTCATCCAACACTGCAAATAGCTAAGAAAACTAAACATTAACCTAAAAACAGGAGTCATCTTTTTAAATAACCTCGTCAGATCCAGACGTTTATATGGTTGTTATGTATGTCACTAATCGCGCATCTAAACTGTTATCTGTATACAAACGCTTCGAGTAAAAAAAAATCTTTAGGTTTCAATCAGAACTATCCTTCTTCGAACCTTGTGGACTGGCGCTACAGAATCACAGACAACGAACTGCACCAAATAACGGAAATCAAATCACTTGAGAAATTTCAACAAGAGTAACAATTAAAATGGATAGCACATATGACTCGAAAAGTAAGTAATGACAATCAGGACGTTCGCGTTCCACGCAATTTCAAACAAAAGTTTAAAAAGACCCCTCCCCCCCATCAATACTGAAAGACGATAACAGCTACAAGAATTGAGTAACCTATTTTCATGAAAAACTGATTTAACTGAAATATGCCGGATAACTGGTCTGACAGTTGCACTGGCTGCTCGATAAATGAATACCGAATATTCCCTACTTAGAAAACAGATAATGCTGATATTACCATTTCCATAGAATAGAATGTTTTGTTTTATTTCTTTGTTAAAGAAAGTTTCTGGTTTATGCATATAACCTTAAGGTATCGGCAATCTTTTGGAGTGAGAGGGCCAGAAAGCTATGCAGTGTCTTGGAGGAGGAAGAGTATGATTTTAAATTTACTATAATAAATTGTCTCCACCACTGACCACTACGTCCAGCTGACTCTCTTGGTCCGGAAGTTTAAAGAAAAAAAAACAACAAATTTATATTATATTATATAAACAAGTTTCCTTATTTTACTGCAGTTATAATAGAAAAACAACTAACACAATAAAAAATACAAATTCCTTACTACAAACTAAATACAGTTAAAAATGTCAAATTATGTAATGAAACACTTGTCTCTGCTTATAGTTCGATAACTTCTCTACATCAGGTGAAATATTTGTCGGCAACAGAAGCAAAACACCATCCAGGTCGTCAGCAGCCAACCTTGTTTGAAAAACGATTTTTGTATATTTCATTTTCAAAAAAGTTTTTCACAAGCATATATACTTCCAAATAAATATACTATTCAAAAGGCTTTTATATTTTCCGGTTGGAAAATCATATTTCTTGTGGAAGTCAGTAGTCGATTCCCAAGTACATTTTGATTTTAAAAAATTCGTCGCATCGGAATTGATTAATTCCAACTGATATGTTTCTGCCACTTGCACCACAAATTAATTAAATAATTTGTGTTGGATACTGGAGTTAACGTTGGGTGGCGGGGATCGAACAAAAATCCTTCGCAAGCCGGATGTGGCTTGGGGACCGGGGGGGGGGCGCCGAATTCTGGTTTAATTCATCAGACACAGAGTTATTTGCACAGTTCTCAATAAATTGCTTTGCCCATTCAGCTATACAGCTTTTTCTAGATTAACTTGCTTCATCATTCTATTATATGATAACCCGTCTTGTCTGCAAAATGTTATTCGCTAATTCCCCAAGGTCTTCTCTATCATGTATCACTGATTTCTTATACACTTGTTCTAGGTTCCTGTTTCTAAAGAATCTGCCCCTCTTTCTCTTCAAGGAGTGCAATCGTTGCATTAAAACCAACTTTTCATCTAAAACTTTCCGTCAAGTATAACATTACAACAGAACAGCGAATAAAGGCAAAGGCGATGTGATGCACACCATATGACGACTGTGGATTTTCTCTATTCCAAATTAATAATTGCTCTTTACTGGTGGAAGGAAGAACTACATTGACTATTTCGTCTCGATTACGGCGGCCAAAATGACATCACAATAACAACAATAACAGTAACAACTTCAGGCCGTGAAGTACGCGATCTTATCTGCTGATTGTTGGTTTGTAATAGTGCGCGCATGTGGCTAACATATGTATCCGGTTTTTAGTTGCTCCTTAGACAAGAATGAGCAAGATGGAAAGAGTTTAGCGGAAAGAGGAAAAGATCATATTTTCAAATTGGGACTGAATCTCTCTTAGATTTTTAAGAGGGTTAGAGAGGCTGGCAGTGTTTTCTATGAGTTTGTATGGCCTTGAAAACAAAGAAGAATGACGTTTCATCTTAAGATTTTAGTACGAAGCGATAGAAGATAAAAACAAATTAAGTTTATCTTTTCGAAGAAAACTAAATGGCATTATTTTAACCTGTTTTTTTTCTTTTCAGTATTTTATTATATCTGCAATAATCCCAAAGATGTCTAAATGATTTTCTTTGCGTTTTTTGGCCAATTTTACTTCGTACTTTTTGAATATGCGTACACATATAAATACACGAATACACACAAACACATAGAGGGATTTATTAAGCATAGCTTAGCTGTGGCACAAGGTCGAAAGTATGCAACATCGAATAAGGATCGAACACACTTCTCAGTTGTAACTGACCGACCGGAGACAAGGAATCATTAAACAAAGAAGTGCTAATCATTAAACTATATATATATATATATATATATATATATATATATATATATATATATATATATATATATATATATATATATATATATATATATATATATAAATAAAAGAAACAGTATATATAATATAGATATTTTATTTTTACAAAATATAAATATATTTATATATATATATATATATATATATATATATATATATATATATATATATAGTTAGTTAGTTAGTTAGTTAGTTAAACCTAGAGAGCCAGACAAACCTACCGAAGGTTTTCAAGCGAGTATATAGTTACTTACACTTATAAGATTTCTATTAATATATATATATATATATATATATATATATATATATATATATATATATATATATATATATTGTGGCCTTTGGTAACAGTATGGTTAGGCAGTTATGACACTCAGTGAAACTGATGTCTCACAGCCAAGGTAATCGAAAGTCTTAAAGAAAACTTACCTCTACAGGGAACGAATTTGCATTACATATTTTCTGGTAAAGTGCCGTTTAGCTAATATCAAATGAAAATTCCATGAAATAATACAGGCACACACACACACAGGTACTATCTATCTATCTCTCTCTCTCTCTATCTCTCTCTGTCTCTCTCTCTCTCTCTCTCTCTCTCTATATATATATATATATATATATATATATATATATATATATATATATATTTATATATGTGCGTGTGTAAGCATATCACTCCAAGCAAAGCAGGAGTGACACTAGCACGCAAGTAGTTACAGAGACTGAGAACAAGAATAAAGAGAGGTGTTTGAGGATAGGATAAACAGAAGGATGAGGGTCAAGATCAAGGCATCAGAAGATGTCGATTGACATTACATTTGAATATTTGAAGATTATAGCTATCAGGTAAGCTTATAAGTCAGAGGAAGGGAGTTCCACTTTCGGGAGTGCAAGATAAGGAGCTTTTGGAGAAGAAGAGACGGCTACATTTGACAGTGAAAAAGTGGGACCGAGATGCTAACAGATGCCAACGCTTAAATTCATGCATTTTGGGTACCAGTGAAAATAGCTCATTAGAGCTGTTACCATGAAAACTTTTGCAGAAAAGATAGAGGGAAGACACATCACGTCTGTGACAAAGTGACTGTAAACGCGATGCCAGATCAGGACGTATCACATTGGTTATCTATTTTGTCGGGGACCTCGATATGAGCTGCTGGGGTATTAGACGATACATGGCAGCAGTATTCAATGCAAAAAGGAATGGTTGATTTGTGGTTTTGAAGGATGGACTCAGGCGAGAAAAACCTTCTGGCTCGACACAGAATCAAATTACCTTGCGGTAGATGAAGCTATTGATTTAATGCGACCCAGAGTATTTAATATACGTAATTACATGCAAATGTTGCCACGAGCATTATATTGGCCAAACCGGCAAGTCACTCCGGCAAAGGATGACAGTTCATCGCCAAGAAATTAGGGTCCCACACCAGAAAAATACTCTTTAGCCAGCATATTGAGGAATGTGGAATACAAAATTTGCCAAACTTTAGTGTCTTCCCATTCTAACAGTGGCACTACAGAACAACTGAACAAAGGCCGATTAATTTGAGAAAAAATTTTCAACAAGTTCAAACCAATAATTAATTCATTGCATGAATAGATTCTATCAAATTCTCTTTACCATTAACGACATATATAGCCAGTTACGCCCCTTGATTTTAGTTTTTATGTTCAAAGCTTAAGCGTCAACATGTGGAGATCAAAAAACATTTTGAAAAGCTAAGCGAAACCGCTTAAAGTAAAAAAAGGATAACAACAAATTATTTTTCTAAGAAAAAAAAATACTAAACATTCAGTTGTAAATAAGAATGTTTTAATTTTAATTCTTCTCTGTAAAAATTCATATATTATAAATCAACATCACTATATTAAATATTAGGTGCTTTTTTTCCATTTCTTAAATTAGTCTATACAAGTTTTTGTACAAAATTATTCTAACAATTATTTTACCTCTCTCTCTCAATCTCTCTCTCTCTCTCTCTCTCTCTCTATATATATATATATATATATATATATATATATATATATATATATATATATATATATATATATATATAACAACGAAGATGAGAAATAACCACGACATTCTAACCACATATACGCATGCGCACAGACAGGCGCTTGAACATGGCTCCTCTCCTCACACACACACACACACACATTGAAAGAAGAAGAATAAAAATCAACATTGCTAAATTATTTTTAGCTCAATATAAAAGTGAGGAAAAACGAGAAAATAAACAGTCAATTGGTGATATCTTCTTCTGAGTAGACGAAGCGATTACGAGACTCGAGTCAAAATGCTGAAAATAACATCAATCAGCCAAGTACTAAATTTCCTATTCCTATTAATCCTATATATATATATATATATTTCTATTTTCCCTTTCTCCTCGCAGGCATACACACATCCTCATTACGGACTGACCGCGCACAAAGATATCGCAAGTGATTCTACGACTATGGCCAGCGGGAGACACAAAAGACCAACAAGTTATTACACATTAGCTGCAGGAGAAGGTCTAGCGACCAGAGGGACTTCTATCTTTACAACGTAGCCTCTACTCTGCATACTTCTACCGAGTAAATCCCTCAGCCCACCTAGTGAATCTTTATATATAAAGTAGTGTAGCGTATATATATATATTACCATCGTCACCTATCAAATCAATGGTTTATTGGCTTGTATATAAATATACATATATAGATGTGTGTGTGTGTGTGTGTGTGCGTGCGTGTGTGTATGTATCAGACAGTTTTGAAAACTTTTATTTTAACTTATTTCGCCGATAGTATCCGAAAATAAATTATTTAAATAAGTTTTAGATGAGCAAGACAAAAAATTCATTCACATGGGATGAATGCCTTGTTTTTACATTAAATCTAATGCTTTTGAAATTACATTTAAACTCACTTTATATATTTAGATATTCATTTTTATTTATGCGAATTTATTTATTTAAAATTTACATATCTCACATGACAGAGCTAGATAGATAGATAGATAGATAGATGAGAACTATAAAGTATGGACAGTATCTATCTATTTATATATATATATCATATTCATATATATATATATATATATATATATATATATATATATATATATATATGGATTAAATCTCTTTTATCTATTTTAGTCAGTTCAATCTATTTACCTGTCTCAGCCAGTTCCATTTATGATATATGTATAAATGTCTTTATATATATATATATATATATATATATATATATATATATATATATATATATATATTAAATATTCATATCTACTTATCTATCTCATTATCATATCTATATGATATATATATATATATATATATATATATATATATATATCTATTATATGATATCATATCTACATATAATCTATATATATATATATATATATATATATATATATCATATAGATATGAACTGGCTGGAGATAGGTATATATATATATATATATATATATATATATATATATATATATATATATAATGATAGATATGAACTGGCTGATAGATAGGTAGATATGAAGTGACTAAAATAGATAAATAGATAGATAGGTAGAGTGGAAACTATATTTACCAATAATAAATGGTAATGCCTAATGTCAGTCTTCAAGCTCCAGGATTTTTAAAAGAAATTTAATCTAGTTTTATGTATATAAACGTGCCCATTTTTGAAAGTATGGATAAACATACACGACATTATCAGAAAGTAAGATCGATGACTATAGTGAATTAAAATCAATATTACTAACATTAGATTACGGAACATATTTTCCAAAATTTTTAAGGTTACAGAGTACTATAACATTTTAAAGATTACTTTGAATTATATAAAAAATGTGCTCACGTCATTTTCTTAAATCATGTTTTACAGATATAGTTTCCGTAGAACAACAATAAACATGTCATCACTCATCAAACACATAAACATAAATATTGTTGGTTAAAATCTCAACTACTGTTTGGTTTAAAATCTATTTCTGTGTTATTTTAAACTTAAAGTAAATAATATTTGTTTCAAATCAGACTAATTATATTTTAAATCAGCGAATATTCCTTAAATAAAGTTTCAAAAAAGTATATTTTATTTTTGAAAAAAAAAAATTAAACAGAATTACAATGAGATGAAAAACGAATAAAAAAGGGCGCTAATCAGCTGTTTTAAGGAACAAAAATAAAAATCGATTGCAATCAATATTATTTCTGTTTGAAATATACCAGGTTAGTATGATTACTGGAAACAGTAAAGTTAATCCTTAAGCTGTCAATTAAAGCTAAAATGAAAGCTTCAAGAAAGATGTTTGACTTTTAAAACATCATTTTAAACCTTCTTTATATATGAGGAGATTGTACAGAATTTATTGCCCTATAGGAGGATTGATATTACATAAATACAGTAATCTTTGTATCTAGTGAAATTTTCTCGTTTCTTAAGACTTTCTTTAGCTTTTGCTAGCCTTTGGATTTCAATGTCATATTTTCTGCCGTTTCTTCAACCTCTTCCCATATATTTAAATTTTCGTACTTACTGGATTCTGGTATCCGTAATTCATAGTTCACCTGATGGGCTGTTCCTCTTAACAACCATATAGTGTGTGCTTATAATTGATGTTTAGTACTTTCTTCTTAATTTCCTCGACTAAAAGAGTTCCTACATCTTTCATCTTTCTATCAATCAATAGTGTGTCATCTTGATATCTTCGTCCGGCGTATGACGATAAAGTACATCTGAAATTCGGAGAGCCGACTTCCAATTCCAGTCGAGTACGTTATATTCCCTTACGCGTAAAAATATTTGAGAAAGGCACGAATCCATCTCTTCTTCCTCCAGCTATAGGTTAATTAGTAAGACTTGTATCTCTAAATCATTATTATCTAAAAGAAATCCTTATAAGCTGTAAATATTTTCTGGCTTTAAATAAAGTTGATAAACCGTAAAAATCAGATAAATCTTGTATTTAAAAATATATAAGAAAAGAAAGAAAATCTGCAACGGACAAGATAGACGAATGACAGATCATGTTGCTTCTTTTCAGTATCAATAGAAACAAAGAAGACTGAAGTCTCTGAATATGGTTCAGTTTCAAGCAGTGTCGTGAATGGTTTACAAATTTCAACAAATTTGTCTCTGTTTGGTGATGAATTCCATAAAAAATTAATTTCTCAGTCGCCATTTGAGTGCCGAACGGTTTCGTAAAAAAAAAAAATAATAATCTACCGAATTTTGAGCAGACATCGGAGAACATTGGGTTCATTGATTATTCAAATGATATCAGATCAAATGGACAGTGCGCTGACATCCGCCATCTTCTCTAATTTGCCGAAATATGCATTTGGTGGAAACTTAAGCACAAATATCAGTATCGACGTGATATCGGATTTGAAAAAAGATCTTGCTTTGAAACCAGCATTTGGCAGGAGCCTATCCCCCACACCCGCAAAAAATAACCGTTTTATTTGGACTCCACCCCAACACCCATCAGTAATCGGACGAAGAAAGCTTTTCTCCGGTTTCCCACACTATAAAGGTCCGACACGAAGACGCCTGGTGAGAGATATGCAAAGAAAGATAGAATAGTTTCAAGGCAAAAACTTGACTGTGTTTTAGCATCTTTTTTATATCGCCCTCCCCACATTCAAACATACACAAACATACACACACACAGGCACGTGTGTACATATATATTTCCTTATATGTTATATTTAGTGGTTACCCATCATTGTTTTTAAAATATAATTTTGGTGAGTTTTCAATAAAATAAAGAGCCCTTTGGCAGAATTCGAACCAGTGTCCTCCTTACGTGCTGAGGAAATCCTTTTATCGCCTGGTGTACTTTTAATCCATTAAATCCACACACACAAAACAAATACACACACACACGCATACATACACATACATCTATCTATCTATCTATCTATCTATCTATATATATATATATATATATATATATATATATATATATATATATATATATATATATATATATATATATATATATATATATATAAAAGTAACTCCAATAGTTCGTTGGAAAAACACTTTCAGTCAGTCAGTTATGTGCCATGCGCGATACACGCGTAGGCCATTATGTATCCTTCGATAAGTCAGATTTTTTTCCCGCGATAGGCTGTCATTTCTTTCTACGGTAGACCAGTTGCCAACCAAGGCTATACAACCCGGCCTGTCCCGTTATTTACCCATAACTGTGGGGGAGAAGAAGAGGATTCATACCTTTCCAAAGGGTATTAGTATGTAAGTGAATGTAACGGATACGACTGGAATTCGAACTCGGCTCTCCGATTCTTCAATCCGAGCCACTACCCATTACTCCACCTCAAAAAAAAAAAAAATATATATATATATATATATATATACGAAAAAATAAAAAGCCACCATACCATGATGAAAATAGGCTCCAAGCAAAAAGTTTTATCTTCAAAATGTTTATGATTTTATTAAGAGGAAAGACCAAAGTATTTTAATTATATTTTTAATCCTTTCTAACGCGTTCAATATTTTGGTGAAAATCCTGTTCCTCTTGGGTCAGCGGGGTCATCAAAGATTAGGAAATTTCAGCAATTCTTGTAAAAGTCAAATAATTGTCGATTTTAATGAAATTTTTAAAACTTATTCACAAATGAATGTAATTATTTCTTAATAATTTTTTTAGAAAAATAAAATTACATCTGTTTTCACTCCATTACTTACTTTTATGAAATTTTGAGAAATTAAATTTTTAACCTCTTTATTTATATTAAATTTATATTAGTTTGAAGCAGGACTCATTGGAGAATTCAAATCAATTTTTTTTCAAACTGAAACACCACTTACCAAAAATCTGCTCTGAATAGTAAATAAAAAACAATAAAACTAAGACATAATTTAATTAGAAAAGCTTTTAATTGTTTTTATAAATAAGATATATGATTTTTTTTCTAACAGCAATTGATGCCGTAAATATGCATTTAATATAAGATTTTATTTTCTTAAATTTTAATTGATTTTAATTAGAATAATTTATTAAATTTAAATCTTTTTTTTAAAATTCTGCATTAAATTAAAATTTAAATTGACATTATTATAAAGTAAAACTACTATTGGGGAAGCTTATAGCAAATCATCAAAGGTTAATATTTTTAAAAGAATTTTGAATTTTATCTGTATAACCGTACCAATATTTTATATACGGTCGACCATACACAGCGTTATCATAATATAAGAGCGAAAACTAAAGTAAATTTACAGCCAAAAATATTTAAAATTCAATAAATACATTAGATTACGGAGAATATTTTCTTAATTTTTCAAGATTACTGAGTACTTAAAATAATACATAAAAGACACTCACGTTAATTCAATTATTTATTTAATTCCTAAGGCCCTGATTAGACAAATATCAATCTGTCATCAAGCTGACAAACACGCCAGCACCAGAAATAGACAATTACTGCCGGGTTCAAAAAATGGACTTCTGTGATATTTTAAACTTAAAGTAAATAATAGTCGTTTCAAATCAGATTGATTATACTTTAAGTCAGTTAATATTTCTCAAATAAAGTTTCAGAAAAATATATTTTATTTTTTGTAAAACTTTTTAATGAAGAAAATTACGTCGTAATAAAAGCAGGCTAAAACTGCACTAAATTCAAAATTTTAGCAAAAAAGAAAAAAAGTAAACTTCCAACGTTTTAAATTAGTTTTGAAATGAGGCCAAGTATTTTGAGAACTATATCGGTTTTACTTTATATAAACTAGTTTTTTTTTCCGTTTATATTAAATGTTACAACATTTCGATAATAAGGACAACGACCCCACTACCCCTCTCCCCCCCCCGACAGGAATCAAACCTGTGTTACCTGTATTTTATGGATTAAAATTGTAATTTTTCAAACTTTATTTAGACTTTCGAACTCTTGGCTGATAAACATTATTATATTGTTTAAAAAAAAACCCCCGAAGATGTCTACTCAAATGCGCTCCCCCTCTAAATAATATCCTTTATAGTAATAATATACGACTGTATGTGTGGGTATGTGTACTAGAAGCTTTTCACACACAATTATATATGCACATTCTCTCTCATTATCTCTCTCACATACAGACATAAGGTGGGATATTATATATAAATAATTATTGGATGCTAATAAAAAGCACACAGAAATTGTAGCCCTGAATGTTTACATGAAGGGGATAAACACATTAAAGATACTTTTAAGCTAATCCAATACCCTATTTCAAACCATTTTAGCAAACACAATGAATCAAATTTAATTATTCTACCTACAAATTCCAGAAACTAGAAAGTGAAATTCACTCTATCACCTGTAACAATTGCCACAAGGAATACATAGGATAAACCTCGAGGTAATTAAATGAACGCAAAAGGGATCTTTTACAAAACAACAGATTCAACACATTGGTTTCTCACCGTAATAAAATTCGCAATGATTTCGTTTTACATAAAGCGACTCTAGTCAACAGACAAATCAATTTTCTAAGAGGAAAATGTAGAGAAAAGGCTTTAATAGCAAGATTATCAACAGTAAATTTGCGTCCCGATTCTGACAGCAATTTTCTCTTTCATTCTAGATCTTCTTTTATTATACTGTAGGATACTTAATAACAAAAATAACAAAAAGAAAAAGACTAAATGAAATTGGCTGAACTATATACTCAAACAAACACATATTTTTTAAAATGATGATAATGGTTTACAATTTCAGCGTCTCCACCCCTTTCTACATATATGCAGACATCATATCAATGTAAACTTCACTTTAGTTCTAAAGACGGAATGCGTTACACGAAAAAACTTTCACTTTTTCATTAATTTTTCCATATATATATATATATATATATATATATATTCAAATGTAACGTGAATGAAAAGATTATAAATACAAACGTTCATAGCATTAATTTAAAAGAGGGCTTATTACCAAGAGTAGAGCAATAGTTATTTATTATAAAGATGTTACATACGAAACAAAGGAGAACAGAAGAAAAAACTTGGTCATAACCATCTTCGTTCCTCACTTGTCGAGATGCATTCGCATCGAAACAAAAAATGCATCTTTGTCGTGAGTACGTGTTTGTCCGTATGTAACATCTTTATATTTATAATATATATAGATAGATATATAGATAGATAGATAATATTGGTGGTCAATATACGCACACACAATATATATATATATATATATATATATATATATATATATATATATATATATATACATTTCAAGAAGATAGAATCCATATAGAACTCAATGTCCAGGACAGAGTAAGAATATAATGAAAAAAAACTCAAACACTAATATTCCATGGTTATAATTTATTACATTGGAATCGTAATCACGATCCAATTCATCAGACCTACAAATTCAAAAAGAAATCGGAAAATATAACTCAGGGTATAAAAATTAAAATTTTAGTGAGAGTGTATGTGTGGGATTGAGAAACAAGGGTGAGAGGGAAATGTTTGAAAGTGAGAGGTGTAACAGAAGAAAGAAGAACAGGAAGGCCTAAAGGTGAAGGTGGGTACTATTCGGCTCTACTTTGAACAGTATGAATATATTTAACTCTAAGTTGAAATAATGATTCCTCTGGCTGTCCTGACATTCTGAACCAGTTTTGCTTTCTACTGATCCCTCTTTTTAAAATTTATTCACTGTTCTTTTGATGGCTTTTGAATGAACTTTGAAGATGGAAGCCAGAGTTTGTATGATGGGACCATTACTGAAGGCTTGAATGATCTTTTTACTCTCAACATTGCTGAGTTGGGAAGACATAGTGGAGCTGAAACAAAATGATTTTAACCTGTTCTCTATCTAGCTGAATAACTTAAAGGTTTTTCAGTGATTCTTACCACAAATAATGTCAGGATGGCTAAGTCTTATATGAAAATCTGGAAAAAAATCTCAATTAGTTTAGTAGTTTTTAGATATTAAACATTTTGTGGTATGGGTAATTATCCCATTCTGTTACACGATTTGGACAATTTTGCTGTACAGTCAGTATATATATATATATATATATATATATATATATATATATATATATATATATATATATATATAAAAATTTTTCTCATGTTCAAACGTTTTTTGGTTGAATGTCTCATTTATTGAGAAAAATATTCCACTTTTTTTACATGAAGAAAAAATTAATGTTTCTGGTAATATCAAAAATCTCGTCTTCACCTGAAGAAAGTTACGAGACCAGATATTATTAAAACGTTAATTTTCTTCATAAAACAAAGTATAATATTTTTTCTCAATAAATCCATATTACAACCAAAAACGCTTGCGGCACCCCTCTTTTTTTTATACATACTTTTCTCTCGTTGGAACCACTACAACATATTTCTTTTATATATATATATATATATATATATATATATATATATATATATATATATACTCATTTGATGTGCCTTAGTCTGCTCGGCCACGTAGGACCTCCTGATCAAGCAAAGCTCGAATAGTTCTCTGAAGACATACCGACTCGGTTTTCGAAAAAAAAAAAAAGAAATGCCATATTCATATATATATATATATATGTGTGTGTGTGTGCGTGTGTGTGTTCGTGTGTTTGTGTGTCTGTATGTGTGTGTGCGTATGGATAGATGCGCTAAAGTGTTTGCACAAAAATTCATACGCTTACATATGCATTCACATTTGTGTATATGTATTTATCTATGTATATACGTATCTAAATGATCGTATGTATGCAATTATGTTTGAGTGTATGGATGTATGTATGTGTGTAAATGGTCCAATATCCCTCTACAGTTACAAAGGAACCATACTTTTGACATAGATAATTTGATCCGGACATAAATTGGATTTCAGTTACTTGATATCCTGCTAGAACCAATTTCCATATCAAATACCCGCTCTATCCCGTTGGGTAGGCATGTCGGGTGGGTAAGACGCCCTGTCCCACCGAAGATGATAAGACACCAGAAATGCAATGGAAAATACATCGTTCCTTTCCACACTCATCCCAAAATGATTAAACCTTTTTTTGTTTACTTATTTTTTCGAGTCCCCTTTACTTTTTCTCCAGAATCCAGCCAACTCACCACCCTGCACTCATTCCTTTGTGTGTTTCATTCTCGAGGCGATTTTTACTCCTTCCTTCCTTCCTTCGATTTCCCGGACACATTCTTTCTTCTTTTCTTTCATTTCTCTTGGCTTTCTGCTTTTTTTTATCTTCTTTATTTCTTCGAAATTTACTACATCTTTTTTTTTTTACTTCAAGCACCCTATTTCCTTTTCTTTCTTCTTTTCTTTTCTTTTCCTTTATTTCATTTGTAATCCCTGCAAAAATTCTTTCAACTGCCTTAACTTGTTTCTTTCTTTCTTTAAATATTTTGATCAGTTTTTTTCTTTTGTTCGTATTTAGAAATTATTTTCTTTTTTCTGAACTTAATTTTTTCATACGCACTTTAAGTGGACATTCACATTTTCTTTTTTTCTTTTTCTTTCTTTCTTTTTTCACATAATTGTTTATTTTCTATATTTTTCACTTCCTTCTTTCTAAATAATGGTTTATTTTCATTATTTCTTACTTTTTCTTTCTTTCTTTTTCTTTTGTTTCTACATAACTGTTTTTCTTTATATTCACTTTTTCTTTCATTTTTCTTTCTTTTTTTCTTTCTTTCTTTCTTTATTTATTTATTTATTTTTGCATAATTGTTCATTTACGTTAGTTTTCATTTATTTCGTTCGTTCTTTCTTTCTCTCTTTATTTATTTTTACAAAATTGTTTTCATTTATTTTTATTTATTTCTTTTTTCTTTCTTTCATTCTTTGTTTTTTTCTCTCTTTTTTTATTTTTTTGATGATTGTTTATTTACTTTAGTTTTCATTTATTTTCTTTTTCTTTCTTTCATTCATTCTTTCTTTCTGTATTTCTTTACTCTTAATTTTCTTTTTTACTATTTACTTTTTTTTTTCTTTTTTCCTTTCATTTCTTTCTAATTCCTTCTAATTTCTTTCACTCAATATTTCTTTCTTTCTATTTCCATTAAATTATTTTCTATTTCTTTCATTTATTTTTCTTCATATTCTCTCCCCAATTTCGAACAATATTTCTATTTTCCTTTCTTCCTTTCTTTTTCAATTCAATCCTGAAAATTCCTCTCATTTCTTTTTCATTTTTTGCTTAGATTTATTTTTCCTTTTGTCTCTTCCTTATATTCTTTCACGAGTTCAATACTCAGCGTCGCGCAAAAACAAAAGCCCTTAAAAATAGTTAACTTTAGACTAAGAGAAAAATAATTAAAATTTGTGTTTCAAGTAAATTTTTCTTCTGACAAAATCTTTTTTCTTTGTAAATCATACACAGCTGAAACATGTTACTTTTTTTTAATGAATATAGTAAACTAGGTTTTACATGACAATTGAAGGTTTTACATGACAATTGAAGGTTTTCTGATAAACACACTTCATATATTTCGATCTCTTTAAAACGTTCCTCAGTTACACTTCACACATTTTCTGTTTTCTACATATCGAGTCAAAATATATATAAAGAGCAACAAATTGTTAAAGAATATTAGAGCGGCCATTTTTACTGATTATATCTTAAATATTAACATTCAAAGCGACTTCTGAATTAATTAAAATTTCACGGCTATTGCAAATACATGTGTCTGAACAGACGTCTGCAATAGGGATTGGATAGCCACTTTAGCAGGCAAGGCATACTCGAATAGGAGTGGTCAGCCATTATTATATATATATAACACATTACATTGCATCTAGACAAATGGTTATGTTGTTAATATTGTGACGTCCCTTAACACAGCCTTCGCTCGCTCCTCGCTGCTTCGTTCGGGTGTCGCCGCTCCAAACGTGACGTCCGCCTGTTTGCATCAGTCATGTTGCCCCGTCCTGTGACGACCAACTGACTTGGTATCGGTCGCGGCACCCAAATGTGACGTTCTAACCTTTTGGTGATTCGGATGGGAATCTGGTTAGATTCGATATCAGCCTCGTCGTTCCCAACTCGCTTCCAACCTCTGGTTACCAAAGTAACTGCGTTGATCTCCAGTCCGCCTACCCACGTTGTGAATTGATCTTAGGCAGACGAAATCAATCAGTCGTTGGGGCCGTAATGCAAAGTGAGTTCAAACGAGGGTAATATCACACAAATATGCATAAAAGAAAATAAAATGATAACTCAAAAGTTCAAGGTATCAAAAAAAGGATAACAATACTTTATATCTGGTTGCTGGATACATAGGACTGCGTCTATCTCCCGACCCGCTATATGGATTGTGACACGTTGTTTTTTGTTAGGCGAGTTTTAACATCTTAAGTTGTCTGTTCTTTAAGAAATTGGTTCTTGGTGTGTCTTCAGGCGAAAGTCGAAAAACTTATTTTGGTGGTATGGATCTAAGTCGCTCTTCAAAATAAATTGTTCTTGGATTAAAGATGAGTTCGGAAGTTGCGCGAATCTTAGTCAGCTGCGAGGCCTGATTCAACTGAACACTCTGGACTGAACTCTTCTGAACTGAACTCAGCACTCTTCTCTGATGAACTCCGAACTGATTTTTGCTCGCTGCGACTTTGCTTATATGGACGCCGACCAAAACTGGGGCGGGTTTGTCGGCGTTGGAGGTTCCTCGATAATTCTAAATCCATATCCACTTCTTTTATTTTTGGTCAGGAATTTTCCACTCCTTTCCATTTTTGGAAGTCTTCTCTTACTCCCACCTTCTCTTATTCTCACCATACTTCAGAGGGGCGTCAACGGTTCTCCCCGCTTCTTCGTAGCAACTTCTCATACCTATCCTCTAAATGGGCGGCGGCGGCTTCCCTCCTTGCGTCACGTGATCACCTTCGCCTGGCCCTCGTTATCATTCGGCCAATGGCGTCACACACACCCGGCTGGCTTTGTTTTAGGAAGAAAAAAAATATATCTTGCTCAAAACAAAATTATCTTTTTCTTTTCCTTTTCTTTCCTTAATCGCAGCTCTCATCCCCCAATGTCACCTGGGATCTATCAATGCCAATTATCAAGTGAGGTAGTCGTCTAGCGAAAACACAGTTGACCGTCGTCTCGAAAAAACAGTTCCATTGTTCTAGTCGTATTTGCATTCTTGGTGCCAATTTCTGATAACATAGTTTTGTTATCACAACCGAATTCTAACACACATAGATGTCTTGTCAAAACGGCTAAGACGTGACCCAGGGTTGGCTTCGTGTGCGGTTAGTAGACGGCCTATTAAATCTTTTCTCGACAATATTGTTTGCCCCCTTTGACACAGTTAATTTTTCTTATCTATCCAAAACTCTATATTCACCTGTTCTTTGTCAGACAGTGGTGGTCAGAATTTTCACTATTTTTTTCCATTATCAAAATAACATCATGTCAATTGCCTCGGAGTTTTTAGCTAGCCAGTCTGTGGTTTGTCAATTAGATGTTCGCCAGCATTAAGTGGCTGTTTATATCCCCGATAACACAAGTTCGCCACCAGAACATAGTCGATTTTCTTATCCATTTAGAATTTTTTCTGCAATGGTAATGAAACCTTTCGCCATTTGCTACTTATCAAATTAACATTGTCAATGTCCCCGGTCGTGGGTGGCTTCTTTTATCATCTAAGCTTAAGTCTCGCCTCTCTTTTCCTTTCTTTCCTTTCTCTTTTTCCTTTCTTTTCTTTTTGTCCTGGTAAATGGTGTCACAATATTTCATCTTCTCACGTAGTACGACGTCATAGAACTGCATCATGAATTTACGACTTGCATCTTCTATTCCACAACCGTTATCGCCGCATAGCAATCTTCTATGTCAACATAACAGAATATCAAGTTTGATGGTGAATATCTTTGTTTAAATGTCCATATAACTGCTCTGAAGATGGACCATGTGATCCGAAATTTAGATCAAAGAACAGCGTGATAAAAAATATCAAAATTTTGGACAATTTTTGTCTTTGTTTTCTCTCAAAATTAAAGAAACTATAGGAAGTTTGTAACGATTCATGATCAAACATAATAAACATTCGTTAAATTTAACAATATATGTTTGAATATATATATATATATATATATATATATATATATATATATAGAAAAATTTTGAAAAACAAACAAAATCCTTAAATGTAGTTAAAATAAAATTTCTTTCATTTTAAAATGAAATTTCTTTCATTTTAACTACATTTAAGGATTTTTTATTTGTTTTTTTCAAAATTCTTCATTCTGTCGGATTTATATCCATTTACATTGCTTATATATATATATATATATATATATATATATATATATATATATATATATGGCCCTGACAACGCTTCGCTGTGTAGACAATTTAATTCACCTTGACGGTACTTGACCCCAGTATAAAAGAAAAGAAACGTCTAAAAAATTCTTTTAAAGGGGTCTTTTGCAGTTTGCCATATAGAAGATCAATCACTCAGTTAAGTGTCACACTGGTTCATGACTAACTAGGCAAGGGATTTTCCCGGAATAGACTGGTTGCCACTCAAGGTTATAAGAACCAGTCTGTCCTGCTCTATAGTACATTACTATGGAGAGAAGAGTTACCTTTCCCAAGGGTATTTGCGTGTAAGTGAATGTAACGATCCCGACTGGAATTCGAACTCGACTCTCCGATTTTTTATTCCGAGCCTATATTTAATACACCACAGCGCCTACCCTATTATATAGAAGATACTGAGTCGGAAATTGTTGCTTGTGATCGAAATAAGTTGAGAAATCCAAGGTATTAACATCATCCAAGAACATTCAACAAGTTGGTCAAATATCAAACGTGCTGGTAGGTAATGTGAACTCATTGTTTCATAATTGCGGCAACCTTCATTTGTTGAATGTGGCAGGGTATGGCTCTCGGATTCTGGCCTTATTAGCCGCAAGAAGAGCTTTATTGGTGGACCTTTGATAAATTAAGATCAATAAGAATTGTGAATCAATATAAGGATACTGAGAATACCATAGACCGAACATGTGAACAACGACGAAGTTCTAGAGACAATGGCAACAAGAAAGACGCTTATGCTTAATATCAGGAAGAGACGGTTGAAAATTTTGGGGCACTTATTTGGGAAGTTGGGCTTGAAAAATATGATGCTCACAGGGCAACTTGAAGGCAAGAGAGCCAGAGGAAAGCAACGTGCAACCTAACTAGCGAGCTTGTGCGAATGAATGATGGAGCAGGGTTTCGAGGTAATGACATAAAGACAAAATTTATTAAGAGCTGCAAAGGCCAGGAAATTGTGGAGAGCCATGATCGTCAAAGTCCTGAAGCGATACGGCACGTAAGAGAAGAAGAACACTATGCTGGGAATAGCTAAATATGCGGCGTGTTTTAGAAAAACTGCAAAAAATCGTTCTTCGCCTGTTACCGGATAATCCATAAACAAATTGAACAGAATTTACAAAACAAGCAAGGTCCTGTACAGAACAGTTTTTGTTTACCACATCTGTTATAAGCCTTGTAAGTTATTTGCCCGCTTCAAGAGCCATTGTCGTTCTCACGAGAACTAAAGACATTGATCACATTTGTCAATAATTGTCATACTCGTTTACTGCGTGACATATGTACAGGGTGATGCAAAAGTCGCGCACCATAGGAGTTAAGGGATAGATCAAAAAGGTCATGTTGAGTGGTCACCGAAATCACTAAATCTGGCACCCTTGGATTTTTTTTTTGTTGTGCTATTACAAATCAGTTGTTTATCGGAGGTGCCCAAGAAATATTGAGGAACTTAAAGACATAATTAAATATGAAAAATGACAGAGGAAACTCTGTTAATCAATCATGCAGGCACAGAATTGAGTTGTTTTTTGAAAAAGAAGGACATTTTGAACTGTACATATAAAAATTAAGTAAATAGTATATAAAATTTACATGCATAATTATACTTTAAATAAATTATCCCTATGGAGGGCGACTTTTGCCTCATCCTGTAAATATATTGATTACTTGTATTATTTCTTTCTATTTCCACACTTTCCCTACTTTATCTATCTATCTATCTATCTATCTATCTATCTATCTATCTATCTATCTATTATGGGACTTACATTTATGGACTAAATGGACTCGTCCTATTACTATATATACGGGGAGATTATGCCTCTCGAGGAGGGCAGTCTACAGTTGATGAGTTGACTACTGTGCTTTGCCGTCAGTCGGACGTGCAACACTTTTGCATTCGTTCTTTTTGTTAATAATATGTTTTCACTAAATTGCTTAGTTACAGTTTTCTTTCGGACCTATTCTGGGTCCACAACACTATCTATCTATCTATCTATCTATCTATCTATCTATCTATCTATCTATCTATCTCAGTTTGTTCTTGGAATATTTTCTGTGGTGCCATTTGAAATCAGGGCGCCTAAGAAATATTGAGGAACTTAAAGACAGAATTAAATATGAAAAATGACGTTTTAATGAACCATGCTGGCACAGAATTGAAATGTCTTTTGAAAAAGAAGGAAGACATTTTGAACAGCACATATAACAATTAAATAACTAGCAAATAAAATTTGTATGTGGAATTATACTTTTAATAAATTATCCCTATGATGCGTAACTTTTGCTGTCTATATAATTTGGTAGATCAACTGGTCTTCAGTTTTTATTAATACTCTCCTTCCATTTTCAATTTGAAAGAAAAAAGTTTTTATATATCAGTGCCTACATTTTTTCGATAAAATGAACATTTGTAAGCTTTTATTTCTTATTTGTTTAATTAAAACTTTCTGACCATTACCAGGTTTTTCTTTCGTCCATTACAAATTCAGTTTGTTTGCATTTAAATGAGAGTCTAATCTAAAGAAAAAAAATTAATTTTGATTTAACTTTATTAAAATTTTGGGTCTTATTAATATCGATCCATTACCGTATTATTTACGTTCGATTTCGTCATATATCATTCGCTTACCCCCCCACACCAGACACTTTAAAGAATCAGGAAAATCTACAATGAAAATAAACAACAAGGGTAACCATATAATTTACAAAGGTAGTTTAATGTGATTTATTCGAAATAAACTACGAAAAACAGTTTTAATTCGAGTACTGATTTAATTAAAGTTTTCAGACCATTTCCAGCATTTGCTTGTCTTGCGTATAATTTGATTATCGCCGGATTGGACTTCGATTTTTATTAATAATCTGGGATTTCCAGGTAATTTACGTTCAAACTAAGACCCTTCTTGGCTGTGACACAAAATCGATTTCTATTTCGCTTTAACCTCTAATAACTAGTGACACGAAACATATTATTTCCATTGAATAATCACAGTATTCTCTTCAAGTTCGACTTTTAATTACGTTAAAAATATACGACCGTCAATTTTTTTACCGAGTCTCATTTCACGGCGATGCATGATTGAATCAAACGTCGAATTTTAATTACTATGTAATTCCAGTTCGTGTTGTTTAGGATAAAATTTGCGTTCGTAAAGTATCTTGCTCCCAGCGGCCATGCGATTCTTCGTCTTTTTACTGTCTATCTCTTTCTCTTTCTCTCTCTCTCTCTCTCTCTCTCTCTCTCTCTATATATATATATATATATATATATATATATATATAAGTAATTATAGTCGTCTGGAAAAAAACTTAGGTGCTTTGGCCTGTAAATGAACAAACCAATACCCCAGGAAAAATAAGGGACAAATAAACAAAGAACTAAGAACATGTAATTGAAGCGAAAACAATCGTCCAGAATCCAAGCTCAGACTCCAAAGAAAAAAATCCTCCAAAACGAGTAAAGCAAATGTAACTAAGTAAAGTGCTCAATACACTAAGTAGACCAAATCTAACTATCATCCTAAAGAGCTAGGCAAACCTACCTAGGTTTCACCTACGCGGATCGCCAGGGTATCGTCATATATATATATATATATATATATATATATATATATATATATATATATATATATATATATATATCAATCGTTATCTTCTGTCTTAATCCCTGTCCTTTTTATTGATGGCTCCTTTAATAAGGTTTTCTTTTTCTAATATTATTCCGCAATCACGTCAGCAACCCCTTGCGTCTTAGTGTCTTTATTGTCTTTGCTTTGCTTAGGGTGAAATGAGTAAAAAATATCTATCTATCTATCTATCTATCTATCTATCTATCTATCTATCTATTTGTCTGTCTGTCTGTCTCGTCGATTCAAGTATCAAGAAACACATTGCTGAGGACAGAAATCTATCCGGTTAATTGGGAGACGAAAGCTGCAGAAAGAACCAATTGCAAACGAGCAATCCATGAAAAAAAATGGATCTTTTGCAAACACCAGAAGACTAAACAGATGAGACAAAAGCCCAAAGAAAAGTCAGAGTTCTCCATTCCCTGAAACCATGCGGTGGCTGCGAACAGGACTCATTTCACACAGAAAATGTCGATGAACATCTCAATACTCGGCAGAGATTTCCGCCAACGATGATATATATATATATATATATATATATATATATATATATATATATATATATATATATATACACACACACACATATATATATATATATATATATATATATATATATATATAATAAAATATAATAAAAATGATTAAACACTAATATTCCATATATTCTATATGTGTATGCATGTATGTATATATATTTATATGTTTTGCATATGTATGTGTATATTTACCACTAATATTATCTATCTATCTATCTATCTATCTATCTATCTTCATAACTCTACCAGATTCTATTTTTAACAATAAAAATGTATTTAGCTCTAAGTTGAAATGATGATCCCTTTTCTGTTGCGAAATCCTGATCTAAAGTGTTCCCTCTTTTTTAAACTTATTTACCATTCTCTTGATGGTTCTTGAATGGACTTTGAAGATAGAAGCCAGAGTATGAATGTTGGTACCATTACTGAAGGCCTGAATCATCTTTACTCATTTGGGAAGACATAGTGGTGTTGACACAAAATGATTTTACCCTGTTCTCTTTCTAGCTGAATAACACAATGTGTTTTTAAGTGATTCTTACCACAAATGGTGTCAAGATGGCTAAACATCTTATCAGAAAACCTGGAAAAAAAGAAACTCAATTTATTTAGTGGTTTTAGATCTTAAACATTTTATGGGATGGACAATTATCCCATGATGTTACAAGATCTGGACGAATTTTGCTGTTACAACCGGTATATATATTTATATTTCTGAGATGAGGTATTGTAATTATTTACAGTATTTATATTGTTCGAACTGTTGTCCTCATTTTTGTCGCCATATTCACGACATTTCGGCCGTTGTACGCACCGGGCTTCTTAAGATTAGACTGCAAGAACATCACAAAGCCGTAACATGAGGGGAAACAGAAAAATCAGGCGTAGCTGACCACATATGACGGGAAAAGGGAGATCCCTGCCCACTATGGGATGAGCCCGAAATAATAGACAGAGAACATCACTGGAAAATGCAAAAACTTAAGGAATCATAACATATGCTAGGCCACAAAACTGTCTTAAAACGACCAAGCATAGAAATGAATACATTATAGGAACCAGTAATACGGAATGCTACAGAAAAGCAATAATAACAACAAAATTGAAATATGAGCTCTGGTAAAAACTGTTTACTGAGAATTAAGTTTATAAATCTCAAAAATTACATTACACTGAGGTTCTCAAGGACACATGGCCATGTGGATAAAAGCGCTGGCTGGATTCAGTGACTTGACTCAAAAAGTTTTGAGTTCAATACCTGCAGTGGTGAACGAAACTTTCTACGTGATATACCTCCGGATGAGGCATGGCACGTGGAACTCGAACAAACTACCCCGGTGGACGAAATAAAGGGTTCAGTTTGAATTTCCAATCACCTGAAGAAAGCCGGATTGAACCACGGCTGAAACGTTGTGAATAAGACAACAAAGCTGAAGACAACAGTCCGACATATGTAAATAATATATATATATGTGTGTGTGTGCGTGGTTGTGTTTTACTTCAAAGATTATTTTTACTGTATACTCGTATTTGAGTAGAACGTCTCGTTTTTTTTTTAATAGATTTGTTTATATTGTCTACTGATCTGCGCATTCAAGAATACTAGTGTACGACCCGTCAGGATTCGAAACTGCGTCCAGCTTCGTAGGAGAAACCACACTCCGATGATCCGACTTTAGACTACTCTGCTTCGGGGTGATTCAGAGCCATGCAAGTTTCTATTTGTCTTTCATTCTTTCTTTCTTAATATTTTTCTTTTTTTTTTCTTTCTACATATTTCTGTTTTTCTTTCATTCTTTCTCAATATTCTTTCTTTTTTCTTTCCTTCTCAATATTTCTTTCTTTCTTTCAATCTTTCTTTTCTAATATTCTTTTTTCTTTCTCAATATTTTATTCTTTCTTTCAATCTTCTTTCTTAATATACTTTCTTTTTTCTTTGAATTTTTTTACTTCTGAATATGTGTTTCTTTCTTTCTTTCTTTCTTTCTTTCTTTCTTTCTTTCTTTCTTTTCCTATTAATATCCTTTCCTTGAATCTTTGTTAATATTAGTCTTTCATTATCTATTAATATTTTTTCTTTCTTTCACAATATTATTTTCAAATTTTTCTTTTCTCTTTTCTTCAGTATTTCACTCATTTTCTATTTTCTTTCTCAATAATTGTTTCTTTCTTAGTATTTAATTTTCCCTTTCTTTTTTCTTTGTTTCACAATAATTCAATTTTCTTTTTTTTTTTACATTTTTTCTTTCTTTCTTTATCAATATTTCTTGTTCCTTCTTAATACTTTTTCTTTCTTTATTCCAATATTCATTTACTTATTCTCCGGATTTTCGTTCATTTACACTCTTCAGCTGCTTTTTTATTAATAATATCGTCTGCATTTCTTTCTTCCTCTCCTCCTAACCTTTCTGCTTACTCTCTCTCTCTCTCTCTTTCTCTCTCTCTCATACACGCACTCTTCTGCACTTTCTCTCATATTCTCTTATAATCTTTCTCTTTTCTTCTTGTTCATACACTTTTTTTCATTTTTCTTTTTTTTACTCCCACAATGGATCTATTTTTAACCCTCTCTTTCTAACTCCCTTCCTTATATACATCTCTCATATTTCTCTCTTCTTCCCTATTTTTTTCATTTTTTTTTATCTCCGCTCCCTTTTATCTCACTCAATTTTCCCACTTCCTTCCTTCCTTCCTTCCTTCCTTCCTTCCTTCCTTCCTTCCTTCCTTCCTTCCTTCTCTCTCTCTGTTTACGTTCCTTTATCTCATCAAGTGTTTTCTCTCTTTTCTTTTTATTTCTTATTTATATAATATTATATCGGGAATCATTCTTTCTTTCTCGTCTTTCTTGCGCTACACCCACCCCTGTCATTTCCTTCTTTCATTCTTTTCTTTTTTCGGCGCAATAATTCTGGCTGTCCTCCTCCTTCGTTGATATATCTTTCTTCTGCTCTCAATCTTTCACTGCAAATAAAAAAAGGACACTTCCGGCAACCTCTGCAGAAAAGAATAAAACCAACACATAAAAAAAAAAACATATGTATTATTACCATTCTGACGTTTTCTTTCGTGCATGCAATACAAAATTCAGATCTCTTTTTTCCAGTTTCCTGCTTCCATTAGTGTTATACTGTGCAAGCCTAGCGCTTAACAGACTCAACTGGCGACCATTAGATATAAACCACAATCAACCTATGATTTAACTTACAAAACAAGACGTCGTAAAAAGTTTGAAAATAATTTCTAAAATAATGCAGATTTAATTAAAAGAGAAAAAATAATTTATTAAGGTAAAAATGCAGATAAAGATAATTAATTTGGGAGTCTTCAATTAATTCTTTCTCTATTAATGTTTTTCTAAATATTTATTTTTTCTTTTCTTTCGAGCTTACGGCCATATCCCGTTAAAACAGCGGTTCCCTTACGATCACCGCAGTTAAATAACATCGGGCCTGGTCAGTAGCTAGTTGGGTGAGAGCCTTGGAATGTCAGGTGCTGTGAGCTTGGATATGTGAGTGTTATCGCGTATGGCCATATTGTTTTGATATAACATGAGGCATTTTACTTCCAAATCCAAATCGAGAGGCTACTCACTCCTGATGGAGGAACCCCGCCATAATTGACCATGTCTTTAGGTGTGTAGGCGTAATTACGACGTTTGGATGACGGGTTGGTAAGGCTATTTAATCCATAGTTGGGGTGGATGGCCGTTGACTCATATGAGTTCATTCACCCTTTAAATACTCCTGATTTTTTGAGCTGTTGGGGTTCAACTTGCCCTCCTTACCAGGCCGGGAGCTGGTTAACTCGACCACTCAGTTTTTAATTCAAAGTTGTCCCTGTCCTAGATCGGTTGCCACCCAAGGCTATAGGACCCAGTCTGCCCTGCTATTTTCTGACTGTTCGGTTAAACTCTCTTCCTACGGGCGGGAGGAACCCGAAGGAGGCTACGCCGAAGGGCGGAGTCTCCTTCGGGGAGGTTAAACCGGCCCTGAACCCGTTTATGCGGGTTCAAATGGGCTATTTTTTGGCCGAGCCTAATGGCTCGGAAATGCCCACGTTAAAAAGGCCTTGTGCCACATGACACCCTCGTGGGGGGGGGTGACTGAATATCGTCTGCCCTGCTATTTTCCCATAGCTTGAGAAGAGAATAGAAGAGTTAGTGCTTTTCCCAAGGGTAATAGTACGTAAAGGAACTCGACTGGAATTCGAACTCGCCTCTTCGATTCCTCAATCCATGCCGCTATACATGACTCCATACATTTTAATTATTTGTATATAATTAATAAATTTGTTAAACAGGGTGGTCCTGCACCTCTCGATTGGCTTCCCAGAAGTCCAGACCTCACGTCTTACGACAACGCTCTGTGGGGTATTATCAAGAAGAGAGTTTCACATGAACGATACCAGAATACCCATCAGTTGAAGGACTCTGTTCGGAGACCTTTTGCAACAATCAACAAAGCACAGATTTGTAAAATATCACTCAGGACATGGCGCCGCATTATTTTGTGCCCTGAAAATGATGGCGTTCATACAGACCTTCTTGATGTGTGGCATCGTCAATGAAAGTGAATAAACTGAATCCAGTACATGTGCTTAGTATTACTATATTACTTATTCTTCTATTGTTTTCAGTACTTTTTGCTAGGGGCTGAATAGACTTTCAGACCATCCAGTATATTAATGTAGTTATAGAAATAAAAATAAAAGCAGCAGTGGTAACTAAAACTAGTATTAAAATAGATGATAATATCAACAGCTTACATTGTTGGGATAAAAAAAACAACAATAAAAAGACGGGTTTAAACTAATCATATAATTCGCATGGTTCATAAATTCTTTAGTTATTTAGCGTCTATGTTACGTTCTGCCAATACTTGATAAACAACTGACTATTCCGTATTTAGCTTTGATCGTGAGGAAAAACAGAAAAGACTGATCAGAGACGCTGTTTAGGTTCAGTGAGAAAAAGAAAGAAAGAAAGCAGAGGTGATAATGCTCTTGTGTGTTTAACGTCTGCTTCAGAGAAATGTAAAACTTGTCAACTTCTTTTCATTTGTTCTACCTTACTTCATTCAGGGATGACATTTATTATATTGAAAAAGTTGGGTAAATTTGTATCGCAAATAGTTATTGATTGATTCATTTTCTATGTTTATCTGCCCTTTGCAGGTTGTTTAAAGCTAGAAAATATTTTTAGATTGTAAGAATTCTTTTGAAGATAATGGTTTTATTGATGTTAGCCTTACTAATTATCCCATAGATGGAGAAGAGCTGGATTCATATCTTTCCCGAGGCTATTTGCGCGTAACGAACCCAACTGAAATTGGAACTCGACTCTTCGATTAACAATTTCGAGCTATTATCCATGACACCACCTGCACACCCCATCTTACAGCACCTGCTATTCTTAATTGGTCACCCATCTAGATACTAACTCAAATAGCTAATGATGAAATATATTCTGTAGTCGTCAAGTTCACAATTAACTTATTCATTAGCTATAAGAATACACCAGAAATTTAAAATGGGAAAACATAAAAATGTCATGGGAACTTTTAATAATAAAAGAAATAATGACGAGTGTATTATCCCTTTGTGTGGGATAAATAAAATAAGACCGTCCTGGGAATGACGATAAACTACATCCGTGTCCTGAGTATGACGATAAACTACGTCCAGCAGCAAGGTTTCTGATCAAGAGGTTTTGATGAGCGTAGAACCACCTTTTAATTGCTGCTGTTCCCAGGTCCACCCTGACCTGGGGTGGTAGCAACTGTTAGGGAGTCCGAGCTATGGGCAAATAGTTAACCCACAAACTGGGGTAAAAAAAACACTATGGAAGTGTAAAAATAGGTTTTTATACCGGAAATACTTTGTAAAAAATTATTAACAGTAATTAATTTCTGTGAAGAAAAATTATTACCAGCAATACATTATTACAAGTGATACACTTAAAAAAAATAATATTACCAGCAATGCATTTTTGGGAGAAAAAAATACCAGCTATACATTTAAAAAAAAAGTTACCAGCAATACATTTGTTTAAAAAAAAATGTTACCAGAAATAAAAATTTTGTCGACATTAAATAAACCGTTGAGGTTGATATGCTGTAAAACAAACAAACCAAATCAAACCAAAAATAAGGAGGCGTGAAACTGGGAATAAAATAATACAAATAATGAAGAGTTTATTGACACAGAGTGACGGGGGAAAGCGGAAATAAGGAGATGGAGTAAAACTTGTAATAAAATAAAAAGATTCTTCATAAATTTCGGCTGTTTTATACTCCGGCCTTCTTCAATTGTTATTCGTTGTAGTTTGGAACTGAACCCCTTCATTTCGTTCACCGGGGGTAGATTATTCTACTTCCAAGTGCCATGCCTCTTCTTCCTTTAGTAACTCAACTGAAATTTTTATTTATGGTCGAAAATCAAAAGTTTTTTTCACCTCTGCTGTGGCTAGTCAGGTACTGAACACGCAGCTCTTTGGGTCAAGCCAATGGATTAGTTCAACAAACGCTTTTTAGCCGCTGAGCCATGCGCGAATATTTACATGGCCAGATCTCAGAAGTATAGACAGATATTTACGTAGTGATATCACGATACCAGACATGAACATAAGAGTCAGTTCACTTTTTTTCCAACTTTTGATTTTCGACCATTTTTTTTTTTTTTTGAATGAAGTATCGCATGTCCGCTGAGAGCAAGATTTGATATCCCCAGACCATCAGACACGTGACTAGGGTAGGACTTCAAACGGCCGAATCATTGAGCAAAATGACAAAGACAAAAAAAGAAAAGAGTTTTAATTTAGTAATGAATCAATCTTGTAAGAAAATGGCCAATGTCGGGTGCAAGTGTGATTTTGAAACGAAATATGGTTTGTCGTCATCACAGGAGAAGGTGAAATTGTTCATTATTACTTGTTACCTTTGTTTGATGGGAACGATCCATCCTTTATGTTGAATTTTTCGCCTGGCGCACCCTCTGCGAGCTGACAAGTGTTTCCGTTTTGTTACAAATTTATGCATACATATTTTCTTAAATATCACAATAAATGGAAAGGTGCGCTGGCGTAAAACATCGACAGATTATTTTATCTTATAATTACGTGATATAAAAATCATGAAAGGTAGTATAGTGACCTTTCAGTGTTTTAGACTAGAATCCACATCTATGTTAGATTTATCAAATAGAGTCAGATGTGAGAATCGACCATCCTAGGCTTATATCTTAATATAAGGTAAGAATTATGCAGGGCCACACACACACACACACACACACACACACACACACACACACACACATATATATATATATATATATATATATATATATATATATATATATATATATAAACATAAAACATTAGGCAGCATATAATTTGCACGTTCCGATATTGTACAAAAACCGTCAATAATAGCACATTCTCCAAAAAAAAAACATCTTTCGGTTTACAAACAATTATTTCGTCTCGAAGTTTTTGATTTTATAAGGAAAAGATATGCCTGACGATGAATAAAGGATTATTCGAAAGTACTTGCATTTTAAAAAAAATATAAACTGGAAACAACAGACAACAGTTTTATAAATGAGGATCACATCATTCTATGGATTAACAGTATTTTAATGCATACATTATACACTACTAGCGATGGATGTCGCCAATAATAGCATTAATATTGCTGATTGATTCTATGCGTGATTATTTCTTTGTATATATATATATATATATATATATATATATATATATATATATATATATATATATATAGATAGATAGATAGATAGATAGATAGATAGATACATATAAATATAGATAACTAGACTCGTTTCGAAAAACCCTCGAATTTGTGATTTGCTAATCAAATCAATCTCGAGGGGAAAAAAAGTTTTTAAAAAAAGAAAGAGCTACAAACATGGACTTCTGCCGACAAAAAATCGCACAGATGCAGGTCTGAAGCCCAAAGAAAAAACCCCGATACGAGTAACAACTAACTAACAAAAGAGCTCAATACAACCGTAGAGCAGACCTAGATACACCTAGTGAGCCAGACAAACCTACCTAGGTTTTACCTAAACGGATCGTCAGGGAAAGTTTGGCGATCCGTTTAGGTGAAACCTAGGTAGGTTTGTCTGGCTCACTAGGTGTATCTATATAGATAGATAGATAGATAGATAGATAGATAGATAGATATTCTGTTTATACGTTATTTTTATAGATACCATAGATATAGATAGTTTGATATAAGTAATTAATATACATATGCGTGCGTGTATGCCCGCGCCCGCGTGTGTGTATACAACTTACGATATAACTAAAATATATCTACAAAAAGACAATATGAATAAAGACTAAAGAAAAACTTATCTTACTGACGTGTTATGTCTTCTTTATCAAGGCAAATGTAAGGATTTCATTTTGCTAGAATTATTTATAAACAGAAGAAAATATCTTAATTTTTCAGAATTTTTAAATTTCTCAACGTTCATAAAGATAATTCTGGCAATCAGAAAGCCAAGGTAAATTATGGAGGATGCTAAGTGACATAAATTAATGTCTAATAAACGAAAGTTAGTAAATAGTGTTATTGTTGAATCTATGTTTTATAATGTAATTATTTTTATATTATTTTTGTATGGATTATATATTTTAAATAATAGAAGTTTGATTTAATTTAAATGTTTCCTTTTAATTTAAAAAAATATAGTCATATATATTGGCTTAAGAAAGGAGATTTTTTTTTTAAATCTGGAGAGCAGATTCATATTTTGGTAAGATCCGATAGCATCACTGTCAGGAGTTTTCCATCTAATAATGTTATTTTCTCATATAATAAGTGTGGCATTTAGTTCGAAAATATTGTTGAAATCATTCCTATGTAATTTTAATACATTTGATAACTATTTGATAATATATATATATATATATATATATATATATATATATATATATATATATATATATATATATATTAACAAAGCTCATGGACTCTTGATGCTATCATCTGACGCTCGCATAGCGTGAAAATCAGAGTTACGACGTCGAACGGAATCCCTGAGCGCCGTTTCTTTTGTCTTATTCTAATTTCTAATTTCGAGAGGCATTAAGCATTTTAGGCTTTTATGTTCGCATGTGTCTGTTTTTTTTTCTCGATTCTTATTTTCTTCGTGAGTTTTTTTTTTTTTTTTGTTTCGTCTTTTAATGATTATTTATTCTTTGGCAGGCTTATTATTGGTAGTGTTATTCTTTTACGTTTTACTAATAGCTTTTTTCAATATATATATATATATAAAAGTATATAAAATATAAAAGTGAATATAGAAGTCAACACTTAGAGGCGACAGTCTGCTTCATGCTAGATGCAATCGTCAGATTACGAATGCTGTTATTTTTCTCGGCTATTTATATATATACGTATCAGTGGTGCATACAAATTGATATTGAGCACTTTATCCCATAAATATAGCACATCTTAAGACTATATTTCTTCATATATATATATATTAAGAAATGGACAAGGTCCGACAATTTATTTATTAAAGACATTTTTTATGTTTAACGTTGTTATTTATAGATACAAGTATTTAAGCAAATGCTCTGTTTATGATAAACAGTATTAAATAACATTTACCGGCCTGAATGTCCGAGAAATTTTCATAGAAAATATTTGACAGGATTCGAACCTGCATCCTATACGGAACCGTCATTTACGCTGACGTGCCTTACCTCTGGGCTACAAAGAACCATTCGGTAGACAAGGTCGAATTTACTGCTTATAAACTTCAATCTTCCATGAATCTCGTACATTCATAACTGCTCTGGCGTATCAAATGTAAACAAATGACGTCATATATTAAGAAATGGACAAGGTCCGACAATTTATTTATTAAAGACATTTTTTTTTATAAATATGTCTGGTGAAATAAACTATTACAATGGAGACTTAAAGTGGTATGTTTTTTCTTTAATATATATATATATATATATATATATATATATATATATATATATATATATATATTAGTGAATATACATAATATTCAACGTCAATAGCACGACTCAGAGTTTCCTGCAAACTTGCAACCTTCAGTGCTGTACATACATATTTTTTTTTATCATAAACACACACATATATATATATATATATATATATATATACATATGCTGGTATTTTTGTTTTCGGTTAACACCAGTGTGAAAGCAAAACAAAAATACCAGTACTTGATAATTGCTGCGACATGAAGCCCAGAGTTGTGGTATTATATATATATATATATATATATATATATATATATATATATATATATATATATATATATATATTGCATACAGAGATCCATGTAATAGATAGCAGAAACGACAGCACTTGAGCACTTTCAACAGCAACAACAACTAAAATGCATAACAAATGTAACTCGAAGAGAAGATAATGGCAATCAACATGTTGACATTCCACACAACTTCAAATAAAAGTCTAGGAAGGAAAAACTCAATCAAGACTGGAAAAAGCGATAGCAGCTACTGAACTTGAGAAACCTATTTTCCTGAAAAATTCGTTTGAAGAGAAAAATTGTATATATTTCCCCCGAAAGTAGTACTTGCTACCGACTAAATGAATTCAGAATATCTCCTTATAAGGAAACGGATGATATTACTATTACTATTATCTTATTTTTAGCGTGATCCAATATAGCCTTTCATATAAAAACCTGGTCATATACAACTCAATCTTCGCTCTATATAACCCCAGTCTAACATTTAACCTTCTGTACAACATCTTCTACGTGCAGTGTTCCATTTAGGTGATCATGACTATCCATCAATTCCTATCTTGCTGTCTTTTGCTGATCCTCTGGAACCTATAATAGCAGCAAACCACCCGCATACATATAGTAAATGAATTCAGTAAATATACAAAAATAGAAAGGGGTGTAAGACAAGGATGTGTCTTCTCACGGGACTGAAAGAATTACATGTCCTACCAGGATTCATTATTAGCGGCCACACTCTTGACAATATAAGATATTGAGATGACCCAGACACAGAAATGAAACTACAAGAACTCATACAGAAGGTAGTGAATAAAAGCGAAAAGAACGGTCTAAGCATCAAAATATATAACGCATAGTTGTCAGCAAAAGTGTAATAACATGTAATAACAAAATGAAAAAAAGTCCAAAATTTTAAATATCTGGGAAGTGTTTAATATAGGTCGGAAAGTGCAACCCTTAAGTCCGAAAGCGCATTGGAAAAATGAATGATGACTTTCAAAAACAAGCTAAGACCTCACACGTTTTACATAGACAAGCCCCTTTGTAAGGCGTGACGTATGCTTGTGGGGATATTTTTTTGTAGTTCTTTAAGATATGGGCTAGAAGAATTCCCTTCAGTAATTCCATCAGAACCTTTTTCAATCAAGCCGAGGGTTCCAGCAACAAGTGAAATTATTGATGACCACATGTGTCACATTTTTTTTTCAAGATCCTAGTAAAGGGTAACTTGGACCGATTTTAAATGTCAATTAAGTTTAAGTGTCTTTCAGATTTGGCGGACATTTGGGCAATATTATTTTTCACACACAATTGCCATGACTTAAATAACATGATCCAATAGAGAAATAAATAAATATTCACCAATAATACTGATTTATTTACTGCTGACTTTGATCCGTCTTAATTGAAACACCCTTTATTTTGATAGTTTTTATGTTTGGTTTATCTTCAAAGATACTTTACATTCTGCAGGATCTACCATATCAATAAGAAAGCACATTTTGTTTTGTGGTTTTAATCACTATGTCCGGACGATTAGCCTTGGTCGTTCTTGGTCGGTGTGTATTGTAAAGTGCTTTAAAAATTTGTTACGATACGGTATCTGTAACCGGATCTGGTTGGTATGCATACCAGTTTCCTTTCCGTAAAGTTGCAGATCTTCCAGTGCAGATACTGGTCTACTCTGCTATACCATATTCGAAGAATGCGAATACCGTGCTGCATGATAGAAGATGGCCAATTGTTTCTGAATACTAATTATAGAATCTGCAATTGAGTTCAAAACAATATTTCAGTATGTATGCTTGGTAATTTCTACTTAACAATCATTAGTCCTGGCCCTTCGGTTTCTGCTTTTGATCCTGCACTACGTAAACACCTATGGATACGGGCTTTGTCTATATCAGCTTGTTTGGCACGGGTTATTATTATTTTTATTTTCTTTGACTTCTGGCGTTTACACATTTCTTTCCGGGTCCCGCCCAGGGACCTAAGGTTAGAAATGGCGTTATGACACTTTCCACTGACAAACAAAAAAAAAAAAAGATAAAAAAAAAATAAATTAAATTACATAGATAAAGCCCTTCGTAAGGTGTGGGCTGTACTGGTCAGAACAATTTTTTGTATCTCGTTGAGGCATGGACTTCCAGGAATCCCTTCAATTAGTCTACTGCAATCTTTTCCAACCAGTCCTAGGGCTCCAACTACAACAGGGATTGTTGATGTTCCCATATGCCACATTTTCGAGATTTCTATTTCAAGGTCCTTGTATTTTGACAACTTTTTGAATATCTTCAAAGATACATTGCAGTCATCAGGGACTGCCATGTCAATAAGGAGGCACTTTTTTTGTTTGTAGTCTTTAATAACAATATCTGGCCGGTTGGCCTTGATTGTTCTGTCAGTCTGTAGTCCCATAGAATTGTAACAGGTCCTATCTCCGTAGCCGGGTCCGGGTGGTGTTCATACCAGTTTCTTTCAGTTTCCTTCCCGTAGAAGTTGCAGATTTTCCAATGCAGATATTGGCCCACTCTGTCATGTCTGGTTTTAAAAACAATTTTTGTAATGCCGGGTCAAGAACAAGCGAAAGAAGAAAAATGGATAAAGCTCTTCCCCGAATATAGTCTATGCCTGCTAGGGCTATTTTTTTGATTATCTAGGAAGATAGTTCTCCAGGATTTTCGTTGATTTTTGGTGAGTTCCTTTCTTTAGCAGACCCCAAACTCCAATAACAGGTACAGTTTTAGTTGTTAAGTCCTCCTCCTGATTGCACTTTTCTCTTTCCCCTCATTATTAATGTTTCTGTTCCTAATTCCACCCACCCTGCAACTCGTTTCGTACTAGTGACTGTAATATTATCGATTAAAAAAATATCACATATTTTTCTCTTTCCATCTCCAGGACTTTGTATTTGCTTAGTTTTTCAAAAACCTTCGTAGTGATGTTTTATTGTTATTTGATACATTCATGTGACTGACGTATGCAAACTTTTTATTTTCTGTCTTTGTTAATAATGCCTGTGCGACTTGTTTGCATTGTTCTATCTGTGTTGATAGATAAAATCCCAAAGGATGGTAAAATCTGATCCCACCACTACAGATTCTGGATGACGTTCATACCAGTTTCCCGTGGTGATAACAGATTTTCCAATGCAGTCATTTAGCCTGTCATGACGGTGTCATAACATGGTTAGAGGTCCTATCTCTGGAAACGGGTCTGGGTTTCTTGAAGTTTCCTTCCAGTAAAAGTTGCATTTTTTCCAGTGCAGATATTCGTCAATTCTATCACCCAGCTTTTTATATTCAGTGGGTGCAGATATTTGTCCAATCTATCGCGCAAAGTTTTATATTCAGTGGATGCTAAAACTGTGCAAACTGATACAAGATGGTCAACTGTTTCTGGATATTTATCACAGAATCTGCATTTCGAGTTAACACAATTTTTCAGTATGTGTGCGTGATAATAATAATAATAATTATTTCAGATATTCTTTGTTTGTGTACCTGTTTGAACAAACCAGCTTGTTAACTCACTCGTACCCAGAGACAATTGATGAGGCGCTCGGTTGTAAAGAAGACGGGTGGGAAAGGTACGTTAAACTAAATGTTGATTATTCTTGTTTATTTTTATTGAAAAAAAGACTAATAATAATAATAATACGAAAGCATCATCCATCTCCCCTTGAAATAATGAGCCTGGTCTCTCAGAAGCGTTTTGTTGTAATCTTGGGAGATAATGGCGAAGATTTTAAGAGAAGAACTAATTAGAGAAAAGTCGAAACAAAACACAACAAATGTAAATGGTGAAACGGAAAACACGGAAGGGAAACCGAAAAGAAAATGAAAAAAAAAAAAAGAAAGAAATCTGTGCAAGGATTCTCGGCGCCTTTCTCCGAGTCTTTTGTAGTCAGTTCGAGACAAAGACACTTACAGTTAGTAAAACTCACTGCTTCACTGTCAAAAAGAAAATGTAAAAAGGAAGTCAAAACGAACGCCGTTTTAACAAAGTAAGTAACGTGGGGTGGGGGGATGGGGATGGCGTAGATAATGGTAATTAAAATAAAAGTGAAGCGAAAAACCAAAGATTAAATACATTCAAATTAAATCAAGTACTGTATACATAAAGAACCAAGGGGGAAAAATAAACAAAATTTTCAATCTGGACTAAACAAAGGCGTTGTGGAGAAAATGACAAGTGTTTGCTTAGCTGCTTGTTTTATTATAGGAATTGTTTTTCTGTTTATTGAATTTTTCTGCTCATCATATCTAATGGCTTTCAATGAAATCATGTGACAACAAGTCTCATCAATATTTCTGAACTCACTGATTCAACCTGGTTAATTACAACAATATCTATTATTATTATTATTATTATTACATAAAATGATTGATATAAATCTACCAATATTTTTCAACTCTTAGGGTAGAGAGCGGTTCAAGAAAAGCAAAAGAGAACAAAATATCAACTAATGTTCAAAAGTATTTCGACAGTGTTTGACGCGTTGGTTACCACCATATCTGTTTTTCTCAAGACAAGCGACGTTTGTACAAAGATTTGTATTTTTTGTCGATTTTTTATATGTTTATACTTGTATACAATTTTTAAGCATAATTTGAAGAAGATAGGCATACTGTTCTTTTCTTTTCCTTTTGTTAAATCTTCTCTATGTGTTGTATTATTATTATTATTATTATTATTATTATTATTATTTCCTTAGGTTTTTGTTGCATACACATTTCCATCCGGGTCCCAAATAGAGACCTAAGGTCTGAAATGCTTTCATGGTATTTTCAACTGAGCGCTTTTGAAAAAAAAAAATAAAAATAAATAAATCTAAGATTACACATATTTTCCCAAAGATCTTTGAGGTCTTTTTAATGTGTGAACTTTACTTGTGAGTGCAATTTTTTGTATTTCTTTAACGCATGGGCTACCAAGAATCTTTTCAATAAGTATATCAGAATATTTCCAATCAAAACCAATGGTTCCAACTACTACTGGAATTATAAATGTTCTCATGTGCCACATTTTTGAGAATTCTACTTCAAGATCCTTGTAATTTTAATAGATTTTGGAAGATCTTCAAAGATACATTACAATCTGCATGGACTGGCATGTCAATAAGAAAGCAGATTCTGTTCTTGTGGTCTTTGATCTTTGATGTCTAGGCGATTACCTTTGATTGTTCTGTCTCTGTACATTGTAAAGATAGTTACAGGTCCTATCTCTGTAACCAGGTTTGGGTGATGTTCATACCAGTTTCTTGCAGTTATTATTGATGATTTGTGTATATTGTTTCCTGTGCAAACTATGGTCCTTAGGCGCTATAGGAGAATTGTCATTTAATTGATAGCATATGGGATGGTCCTAGTAGGTTGATCTTCAGGACAACTTGTATATTGATGTTACCAGGGACACTGTTAATAAAATTGTCCATTCCTTTTCTCACGAGGCCCAGAGCTCCGATTACTATTGGTACAGTCTTCATTCCCCACATCCTGTTAATTTCGATCTCTAGATCCTTGTATTTGGACAATATCTCGATAATTTTTCTGGAGGTGTTTCTCTCGGATGGCAATGCTATGTCAATAAGCATAAACTTCATGAATTTCTTGTCTTTTATAATAACATCAGGTCTGTTGGCTTTTATTTCCCCTTCAGTTTGAATTATCATGTCCCAGAGGATAGTTACATCGTTATTTTGGGTAACTGTGTCTGGTTAGTGCTTATACCATCTCACAGCAGTTTCGATTTTGTGCTTCTTGCATATCTTCCAGTGCACATATATCGCTACCTTGTTATGTCTGTGGATATATTCTTTTTTTTTTGCCAGTTCCAAACATCCTAAGATAATATGATCGACAGTTTCATTATATTTTCCGCAGATCTTGCATTTCGGGTCCGTTTCATCGTTGATTATGTGACAGTGATAGGATCTGGTTTCGAGGCTTTGGTCCCGAGTTGCAATAATAATAATAATAATAATTATTATTATTATTATTATTACTCGTTAATTGTATCATGGAACAATAATTCCCCTCAAATATTCGGTACTCTTTTCTGTAATCATTCAATATCCTTATTTTGCATGTTTTCTTTGTTTACTTCTTACACTTCCTCCTTTTCTTCTACTCAATTTTTTCTTTTTTCTTTTTCATTTCTTGCTATCTTTCTTTCTTACTTTTCTCGATATCGCTTCGTTTTTCTATTGCTGCTTTATTTTCTTTGTCTTTCTTTTTATCTTTCTTCCCTTTTTCACCTTTCTATTCTTCTCTTTCTAAATATACATTTTCTTTTAAGCCTGCTTTTCTCTCTTTTCATTTATTTTTTTTTGTTCTTTTCATTTTCTCTTTTTTTCTTTTTTCAGTCTTCTTTCTTTGTTACTTTCTTTCATACTTTTTCTTTCTTCCGTTATTTTTCTGGGTTTTTTTTTGTTGTTGTTTATCTCTTTCTTTTGTTTTTTTTTTCTATTTATTCCTCGGGTCTTCTTTCTTTTTTCTGTCTCTTTGCTTTTGTCTTTCTTTATTTCTTAATGTCTTTCTTTTTCTGTCTTTTTATATTCTTTTTACTTCTAATCGCTTTTTTCTTCTTTTCATTTTCCTTTCCTTCTTCCTTTTCTTTCATGTTAGTTTTTTTTTACTTCTACTTAAACGTTTCTATTTTTCATGTGTCTTTCCGCTGTTTTCTCTTTCTTTCTTTGCTTTTTCTCTTTCTTTCTTTCTTTCTCGATTTCCGTTTTCATTATTTTTATCGTGTTTTCCTTCTTTCCTTATTTCTTCTTGTTTTTACGTTTCTACTTTTATGTTTTCTATCTCTTTTTCTTTCTTTTATTTTGATTTTCTATTCTGATTTCTTTTATTTTTAATTAGCCCAACGTTCATTTTATTTTTCTTACAATACTTTCTCGGTCTTAACACCGAATGTTTCTTCACACCTTTCTTCATTTAAATCTTTCCTCACAAAATATTTCCACATGTCCACTCGGCAATGAACAACACATCACAGAAGTCACTCAAAATGTTCCAACCTCCAACACCCACCCCGATTATTTCCTCGTTTCCAACCTCCAATTTCCATTAAATCCTGTCCGATAATATTCGCGCAAACAATTGTGATAGCCGCATTTTTATAGCCTTGAAATGTCTGCAGAAATAATTTCACGTCAAAGTTTCGCAACACGAGCCAACAAGACTTGGAAGGCAATCGATATAAAAACGAAGAAAAGATTCGCAAGAGAAATGAAGCAAGGATGAACGTTAATTGTTTTATGTCAACTGATGATATATCCAGTAAGGATTTGATTAAAAGCCAATCGTCATTTATAAAATCTCTTCATAATACATTCCAGCTCTGGCCAGCGTTAGCTAATCGGACAAATATGGCTACCCTGGGGATTTTGATTGTCGTCTGCTCAGCAAGTCATTAATAAAGAAAACACTAGGAAGATAAATCATGAAAATAGAACAACGTATTCTTATATAGACGTATATTTTAGACAAGGTAGGAGTGTGGCAGAAGGATTAGAACATTAACATTTCGACTATGAAAACTGAGATCGAATCACTCCGTTATTGGTTTGTCAAGAAAGTGACTGAAAATCATGTCATGGGTTGAGGCAAGCTTTGTGAATGAGATTGGATTGAGAAAACATGCCAGAATGTGTCAATGGTTGTGCTAGTATGAAGGCATATGTCGTGTTCAAGGACTGATCACGCCAGATTATTCGTTCTCTTCCATTAAGCGTAAGCAACGCATGCTCAAGTACAGTTGTACAAGCCACGCTTTAGCTTTGTGAGTTTTGAAAAAACACAACAATGACCTTAAGTAGGCGTCTTTAACGGGGATTAACTAGCCATCCTAGCAGACTTCAGACGCCATTGGCAACCGAGATTAACGAATGCCTATATTATTTTAGTCAGAGGATGATTGTTGACAAATTTGACAAATTTTCAAAACATTTACTTGTTTAGAACATTCGATCATCACAGAGTACTACTCTATTGTGTTCTTGTGTTAAACCAAGACAATGTTAGCAGATATTTTCTAAGATTATCAGAGTCTGGCACAAGGTCATTATTGTATAGCATCAAGCGCGGCTAAAACTCAGCAGTAATTTTCAGATAGTAATAATAAGCACTAGGGTAATGGTGAGATTATCTGTTTCCTTATAACGAAACATTCGGCATTTGGTCAGCACTAATTTCAGTTGGAATTTACAAAATTATTCACTGAAAACATTTTTTCGGGTCGCTGTGTGAAAGTGCATATACCCGGGCGGACTGTATACTGTCCAGAGTCGTGGACAGCAGAGGACAAGCGTGGAACATCCGTACTTATCAAGGGGGTCATGGTTCAGAGGGTTAAGTATCCTCTGATTTGGGGATCGATGAGGACAAATCTTGTTTGATGTAGTAGTATTAACTTTAACTCGAAATAATTTATACACTGACCGGACAAACACATTCAAAATAAAACGTGTAAGACGTTCGATTCCATATATTTTACATATTTTTGCTCTATACTGGGCTGTTAGTACTGAATGAAACATCGCTACCATATCTTGGTTGGAGCAACCAAATCCACACTTTCCAGCGATTAAAGAGTCTTGTAAAGGAAAACTTATTTTCTCGG
>CAHIKZ030004513.1:1355000-1375000 GCA_903632075.3 Acanthosepion pharaonis | reverse complement strand
CAGGTGTATATCGATCTGTGTTACCAACTATTTATATTCGGACTATTGTCCTTAATTTTGTTGTTGTTATCACAACGTTTCGATCATTGTGTCATCCGGCCTTCTTCCTGTGTATATCGATCTGTGTCACCTAGAGGAAATTCGGAACTGTTCCACTTTTCATGTCTAGGGGTTCCGTCTACTTCTTATTTTTATTTAGTACTGTTCAATTATTAAGAACTGGACGATATACCTAGACATGATAAGTAGAACAAGAACAGTGTCCTTGGGGACATCAGTGAATTACTTTTATCTATGTGGATAAAAGCGTTGGTTGAGTAATCCCAAAAGTGTCTTGACCCAAAGAGTCGTGAGTTCAATACCTGGCCACACCAGAGCGAACAAAAAAAAAAAAAAGAAGAAAACATGTTGAGTTACTGAATGAAATTAACTGAAAGTAAGACATTAACAGAAAAAAGTCAGGTCACATCGAATTAGAACAATCTACACCCGCCCCCGTGGATTAAATAAAGTTTTCGGTTCGAAATTCCAACCTATATCCCCTGAAGAATGTCGGAGCGTACAACAGCTGAAACGTCGTGAAGATGGTCATAAAGGTATGGACGACAGTCATAACGATGTAAAAAGGGTAAATAAAAATTAATAAGATAATATAGTTATTCATTTTGACTATCCATGGATCCAAAATGAGTAAATAAATTGAAAATATTGAAAAAAAATAGAAACATTTTTCTTGTCTGGGAGACGTTGCTTCAGGATTTTTAACGAATTATATATTTTTGTCGAGTACAAGTATAAATGTTTCTTTTATTTTGTAAATAGCATTCGTTTTGTCGAGTTCAAAGAACGAATAATCATTTTGACAAGTGCACAGATAAGTACCGTGGGATACTTACTTTCAGAGGAAAAAAAAGCAGTTTTTCTCATATGATCATGTTTTCACAGATAACTTCATCTTGTGCATCGGGTGCCAATTACACCAGGTGCTATCGTTTTGTGAGATGTCAGAGGCACTCAAGAGAGAAGCAGCCAGCGGTTAGCGTGCAAAGCGATTACCTGCCCTTTAATGATTTGGCAAGACGTAAGAGGGCGCAATCAAGACATCCTCAATATAAGAAAGAGAGGCGGACGATAATTAAATACACGTGCTATTTAACTTCTTTTGCTGGAAGTAGCAATTCCATTAAATCAATGTTAAAAAAAAACAGTGATTATATTAAATACTGTTGTTGCAACAAATAGAAGTATATAAATCCGACTTATCAGGTCATAACTGTTGAACTCTGATTGTGACCTTCAACCACACATTTTTGAACTGAGTACTGAACAGTAGACAAAATATCTGTGCTTTTGGCCTCAATTTATGACAATGTCAATGAGCTGGGCTGTATCATTTATGTAAAATGATTACTACTATTGATTTTCAAAATAAATCAAAAAGATTCATTTTCTTTTTATATATTTATATACCGTATTCAGTAATATATATATATATATATATATATATATATATATATATATATATATACGGGACGGTATATTGAAGTTTGTCTAAAAAAAAAAACACGCATAAAAAATTCAGTTTCACCGTTCATTGAGTGTCTTGAAATTTGTTCCATCAAAAAAATGGCAGAATTAAAAGACATTTGGTTAACTCCCCACAGGATAATCCGTGAAAAGGAATGGAGCAACATTCGAAAGTACTTTGAAAGAAGATAATATAAAATATCAATGATTATGAAATTTGACAAATTTATCAACAATCTGAAAAATTCAATTAAAAAAAAAATTGATAGAACATGTCCATATTATTTAACACCCAAAATTATTGCTGCTGAAATACATCTTACTTATATATATATATATATATATATATATATATGGGGGGTGAGATTGTGTATGTGTGAGTCTATATATGTGTGTGTATATTTATATACGTATGTGTGTGTAAACATACATACAAATATATACAGTTCTATGTATAAAATATATTAAAAAAAAGCATATATTTACACTGCACATATATATCTTCCAATATATCCCATAAAAATGCTTTAAATTAATTTATACTCATTTATACACATTGTTAATATATTACACTTTAAAACATAAATATAATTTACATATCCACATAAACAAATATGTAAGTACAGGAATCCCTCGATTAGTGCGGCTAATGTGTACATCGATGACTATAAAAATCACTTTTTAATTACTATGGTTAAACTGAAGAATGTTTTACGCACTAATCGAGTATTATATATGCAATAATCGAATTTTGGGATATAAAATTTTTGCACTTTAATCAAAAACGCATTAATCGAACGGGCATTAACTGAAGGATACATGTATATACATCCACAGTTATATACATATACACATACATTTGTACATACAAATAAATGATAATAGACATTCCATATACATGTTCACATATGCATAAATGCATGCATATATCGACCCATGATGGTATATCCGTATATTTATATCTAATCATAAATATATATTTTGAAAACAATATGAATTAAGGTAGGAAAAGAAATATATATATATATATATATATATATATATATATATATATATATATATATATATATATATATATATATATCTGTGTGTGTGTGTGTGTGTGTGATAGGGTTTGGCATGCAGGCCTTCTTCGTAAGCTTCAGGGATACGGAATTTCAGGACGATTATTTGTCTTAATACAATAATCCCTGTCAAACTGTATAATGAAGGCCGTCCTTAACGGATTCTCCTCCAGTTCTTTTCTCACGAACGCAGGTGTTTCCCGAGGCTCTGTTTTGGACCCTACACTGTTTTTGATATTCATTAACAATCTTCCCGATGTCATCAGTTCCCAAGTATGCATCTACTATTTACACCTGCCTCAATAGCAAATCCGGCATCGCTGACAAAACTAACCTGGCCGTTGGCCTCTCAAAGGATCTCCAATCTGTTGTTAACAGGAGCAAGAAATGGCCGTTTAACTTTAATGCCTCAAAAACTGAACTAATCTCTTTTACACACCACAAAGAATCCTCCATGCCTCCCATTAGAATGTCTGATGCTCAACTCCAAGAGTGCACTTCTCTGCGACTGCTTGGTCTCACACTGTCACCTGACCTGAGATGGAACAATTATATTTAATCAATAGCTTCATCTACTGCAAGGAAAGTTGGTTCTCTGTGTCGCGCCAGAAAGATTTTTCGCCCGAGTCCATCCTTCAAATCTATAAATCAACCATTCGTTCTTGCATGGAATGCTACTTCCATATTTCGTGTGGACACCACCCAACGCTGCTTGTCTTAAGGTCCTCGACAAAATCCAGAGACGAATATGCAATGTGATTGGCCCTGATCTGATATTTCGTTTACAGTCGCTCTCTCACCGACGTGTTAGCGTTTCCCTCTGTCTTTTCTGCAGATATTTTCACGGTAACTACTCCGACGAGCTACTTTCGCTGGTTCCCAAACTTCATGAATTTAAACTTGCTACTAGGTTGGTATCTCAGTTCCACCCTTTCACTGTCGAAACGGTTAAATGTAGCCGTCTCTTCTACTCCAATAGCTTCATGTCTCGCCCTTCCCGTCTGTGGAACTCCCTTCCTCTTACTTGCTTCCCTGATAGCTATAATGTTCAATTATTCGAATGAAATATCAATCGACATCTCCAGATGCCTTGATCTATTCCCTGTCCTTCTCTTTATCCTTTCTTCTTTCACACCTCTTTATGCTTGCTCCATCTATACCTTTGCGTGCTAGTGGCACACCCGCCTGACTTGGGGTGAAATGCTTATATATATATATATGAAGAAAAATTTGAAAAAACAAACAAAATCCTTAAATGTTGATTAAAATGAATGAAATTAAACAACATTTAAGGATTTTGTTTGTTTTTTCAAATTTTTCTTCATTCTGTCGGATTTATATCCATTTACACTTGCTTATATATATATATATATATATATATATATATAGAGAGAGAGAGAGAGATACTTAGATAACGTTATTTTTAGTGGATACACATATTTGAGTAGTTTATTTGTTAAACAGTATATTCATTTATTACCGCCTATCGGCATCTTATTAAAGAAAATTATACACTCTTCAACAGGATTCGAACCTGTGTCGCCCCAGACAAGGGAGCGCATATTTTTCGTTAAGAAGTTTTCTCACATATTCAGACGGGCAGACGAAAATAAATAAATATGATTTAATAAATAAATGGACCGTCTACTCAAATATGGATATTCACTAAAAATAACAGTTAAGTAATAAAATATGTCAGCTTAATAAACAAACATCCATAACTTCTTTACACACACCTCTCTCTCTCTCTCTCTCTCTCTCTCTCTCTCTCTATATATATATATATATATATATATATATATATATATATATATATATATATATATATATATAATTAATATATTTAGACTGCACATTTTCCTCCAAACAAGTTTGATTAAAAAGAACCGACAAGGTCTGTCAGTTCAATTAAACAGACAGTCCTTATCGCTTCTTTTTAATCTGAATTGTTAGCATATATATATATATATATATATATATATATATATATATATATATATATATTATGAGTATATCGCTATATAGTTCCACACACACACACACACATATATATATATTTTTTTTCTTTGGTATCTAAATACTTGTTACAAAATAAAATTCTTAGATGTGCCTTGGTAAACTCCCTCAGAGAACGTAACGCATCGACTAAGAAAAGTTTTCCTTTTTTCTTTATGCATATATATATTTATATATGCATATATACACAAACACACAAATACTACCACATTAATTATACATAAGTAAACATATATTTGCGTATATCTAAATACGGAATCTAAAATATATTAGTTTAGATAAATAGATATAGACAGTGTTGAAAGCTAGTTTTACACTTCAATATAAGAGGCGCTGAAAAGTTATGGTATCAATGAATATTAACCAATCCTCAAAATTTTAATGTTCGGTCACTTGGTCAGATTTAGAGAATTTATCGAGGGGTTTTCATTACTGTAAGCTACACTTATTAAAATAAAAAGAAAGTTATTTAGATGGAAAGTTCCCGAGAGTGCCGATACCGAATCCTTCCAAAATGTAAATCTGAGCAACAGACTTCTCAAATATATCCTCTCCTAAATAGCTATACTCCTTTCCCAAGTCAACATACATAATCATGAAGAATTTAAAAGAGTAAAAAAGAAAACGTTTAAAGGAAAACCTTCTACAATTTGTTATAAATAAATACATGAATAATTCATCAAATTAAAATAAAATGATAAATATTAATACATAAAAAATTCATCAAATTCAATAACAACGTTTACATCCTCCAAAGATTTCCTTGACTTCAAATACACACACACAAATACACACACACACACACACACACACACATATATATATATATATATAATGAGAGAAAGAGAAAGAGAGAGATATTGACAGACAGACAGACAGAGAGAAAGAGAGAGAGAGAGACGTTTTATTGAATAATTTAGACCAGTTTTTTCTACGTATTTTCAATTGGATCCTTTCATATTCACGGACAAGATTTTGGGTGTCATTATTGAAGAAAGAGAGAAAATTACCCCGTTGATACATATTATTTATTTATTTATGCATAAATTTAAATGTCTCCTGAGAGATTGTATATCCAACGGAAAAAATAATATTTATGTTGGCCGCACTACTACCACGTTGCCTCGGCGGCGGAGTTTTCATTTGAATGATGTGCCCAACTTTCCTAAACATTTAAAACAGCATACTTATCCGCATTCGCAATTCAGAAAAATTCTTGTTGCAAATACATCTATAATTTTTCATGAAAATAATAAACATAAACTAAAATGTTTTAAAGCTATCTATATTAAAATAGTTGAAACCAAACCTTAATAAATCTGTACAGTAGTTAGTTTAAAATATTGAGGTTTGTACTAATACTTCTTAATACTTATACTTTAAAAAAAAACTCTCGACTCTTCATAACTTAAATAGCTCCCCTGAAGCGTTAGAAAATGCACTTAAAACATCATTCTTAACTTCACTAGTCAAAAAGATAACTTTCAGATTAACACAGTAATTTTGTCTTTGAAAAGGATGAACGCTACTATATTTGTCTTGAAAAAACAACACCCTGATTATGACATTGTGCTAACGTACTCAATATAAATAAATGTATCAACACAGTAATTTTCTCTCTCCCTTTAATAATGACAGCAAAAGACTTATCAATCTAGCAATAAATTACGTCCCTATTAGCGATCACGAAATTAATATATTAAGCAGGGACAAAAATCTATATTTTCCATAATGTTTATTTGTGAATAAGTAACCCAAAATTTAATATAGCTATGGGAGCGTATGATTCAGTGGTGGTATGCGATTTAGTTGAAATTCTATTATTATGGCGACTAATTTTCGACCTCAAGGACACAGGACTTTATCAAGATGGCGGTGTAATTCTCCTCCGTAAAACTAGTCCACGAAAGATAGACCGATTGAGAAAAGAAAAGGAAAAACTTTTTAAAGATCACGAACTAAATGTTACCATCACCACCAATGTGAAAAGTGAACATCTTTATCGACCTTAGACCTGAAAGGGGCTTTTTATAAACACTAGACAAAGAATGTATATAACCATTGATACGTTAGTAAACAATCAAACCAGCTCTATAAAATTCTAGATAATTTAGTTAAATCTGTCCAAGTTAGATTATCCACAAACTCCAGCAACAAGGAAATATTTGATAAGCCTAAAGGTAAATATATACAAGCTTTAGAACTAAGCTACCATAAAGGAAATTTAGAGATAAATAAAAATGTAGAAATACCGTAAACCCAACATTTAATGTTGTTAATTTAATCCACTGTTTAACCGTAATGTCAAAACTAATATCAGAAGTATTTTTAAAAATTTAATCCATGAACACCTTAACCATTCACAAATACTAAAAGAAGATTTTTAATAAAAACAATGATAAGTTAAGCTGTAGCTGTGTTAATAACATACATACATTCATCTCCCATCATAACAACAAAACAACGTTAAAAAATAAATGCAACTGCCGTAAAAATCCGATCTGTCCCTGAAACAGCCAATGGATGATCGATAATATTGTATAACGAGCGAGCATACATTCCGGTAACGATGTTAAAATCCTTGGAAATTTCGTTTTTACTATCATAGAATAACCTTAAATAAGTAAAAATACAAAAACAGCACTGCTCTCACCAAATATACAAGAATGATGGTATTAAGATATTAAACAAGAGAATATGCAGGGATAAAAATAAATAATACGTTGCTATGGATTATTTTTTTTATTTTTTAATTTTGCAAGACAAAAGTAGGCAAAACAACACTTACAAATAAGCGATCGCAGAGTTCTAACTTCAAGACTAGAAAGATCGTAACCGAAAAGTGGCCGACCTTATTGGCTAGGAAGAAATCCCAGCATGCATCTGTATGCTTTGCCTATAAATTTGAGGAGGGGGTGTTTTTGCAGTCATTCCTATACAAGTCTGAAGTCGGACGACCGGCTGACCGGCTGACCGGCTGATCGGTTGAACTCTCTGCCTTCGGGCGAGGAGGAACCCGAACGAGGCTACGCCGAAGGGCCGAGTCTCTTTCGGGGAGGTAAACCGACCCTGAACCCGTTTATACGGCATATTTTTGGGCCGAAACCACAATAAATAACCGACCTTGTGTCACATGATGCCACAGTGGGTGGGGGGTGACTGAATATCCATTCCTATGCAAGTCTGAAGTCGGACGACCGGCTGATCGGTTGAACGTTCAGCCTTCGGGCGGGGAGGAACCCGAACGAGGCTACGCCGAAGGGCCGAGTCTCTTTCGGGGAGGTAAACCCTGAACCCGTTTATACGGGTTCAAAGGGCATATTTAATCACTCTAGAGCATTAGAAGCCGGTTCAAGCAAAGATGTATATGATAGAAATTATTAGAGTGAGCGGCTTGGTAAGAGTAGTCGTGGCTCCAGGGGGCACAGTCCTATGGTTAGAGAGAACTCAGTAGAGTTCCACCACGGAATATGTGAGCGAGCGGCGCTTTGTTGAGTCTGATTTGCAATCTCTTCGTCACCGAGGCCCAGTGGAACAGTTGGTATGATGTTTGATCTTACCCATAATAATAATAATGGACTATTCCATACTTAATAAATACTGCATCTCAGGAGTAGGCAAGGAATCAGTAGTAAAAGTCAGTCAGTAGTGCAAGTCGAGTCAAGAGTCGAGTCAGAGGCAGTCCGAAACAGAGTCGCGTTCAGACAATTACTGCAAGACATTGGAATAGTGATACAGGTCGAGACTACGTTGTTCTCTCTACTAAACCTGATTGTTCGTACTAACACTTCTACTTCTCTGTATATATTCCTGTTTGGAATATATCTGTGTTATTCCATACCTGTGTTCGAGTTCTTCTTTATTGGTTCTACCTTGGACTATCACCGTGGTACAAGGAACCGGACCATAACACTATATATATATGAATGAGCAGACAGGTAGATAGATAATGGATACGATTTCACGTTCCACATATTCAGTGTAAACAGTGCAGAATAAAAATGTTACTAAATTCTTCTTCTCGGTGGTGTATTAAAAATATTTTCGGCGTATAGAATCGGTTTTTATGTGCCGTATCCCTTGAGAGCGATGGAATCTATAACTCTCCACAACTTCCCTTCTCTTGTAACTCTTTTTTTTTTTTTTTTTTTCCACTTTTTTTTGAAATTTAAATATTATTTAAGTAATATTTTAAATTTAAATATTATTTGTATCCTGTACCGCTCCAGTAATATTTAAATTTAAATATTATTTAAAGAACCAGATCAGACCGAAAATGGTGTATTATCTGGGCAAATAATAAATAAAAAAAAAAAAAAAAAAATTCGAAAAGCTTTGATATGGAAAAATAATCTTACCCTAATATGAGTAATTTTCCTTCTGTTATAATGGCAAATGTTTAATATAGTCTATTAAAAACTAAACAATGAAAATATTTTAAAATTTTTTTATTTGTAATTTTTGAATTTGTAATTAAAATTGTAGTTAAAACGCTTGAATGAATTTTCTAACCTAAATTTCCTTTTAAATAATACTACACGCATTAAAAGAATCCAAAAATAACACCTATAGTAAAATAAAATTAATATGAAATATATAACATATATATATATTTATAATGACCCATATCCTCATATATATACATGTAAATATTATAATAATAGGTTTATATATTTAAAAGAAAAAGTTTACTGAATCAGTGAAATTATACAAAAACCATTTCTGCTGTCATAGTCATATACAAAAAAAAAAAAAATGTTAACCTCATATACATCCTCACTTAAACTTAATGTTAAAATAATCCTATATAATATAATGGAAAATCTAATTAGAAATGATTTAACTTTGGAGCGCTTAAAAGAATATAGTAAAATAAAAATTAAAAATTGAAAATTCTTCAAATCGTAGTTAAATAAAAAGTATTTTCTGTCAAAAAAAAATCTTTAATTTTAAAAAATGACGTTGTAATGTCGCAATTTTTATCCGTTAACAATTTTTTTTTTTTTTTAATTTTTTTAAATTCAGACGACATCCATTCAACCGACGTCAGGTTTCAGTGTTAAATACATCCTCACCCCCATCGTCGCGAACAATTCCAAAATATACTAAAACAACTGAAACAATGATACTGTCATAATCCGAAAATCTAGAAACCCCGTGTTCAATTTGTTCTTAATATTCTGTAACCATGGAAACGTGATTTTAAACTGTGTATTTAAAAACCGACGAAATTTTAAAAGTTACTCAAAAATTCAACTTGAAGATGAAATAGAACTAAAGGATCTTTTAATTTATTTGCAAAAACAAAATTAGGGTTTTTGTTCTATTTTTTGAAACATGGTTGGAACTGTGTAGCAAAAATAACCATATTTAAATCAATTAATTTATAATATATATATATATATATATATATATATATATATATATATATATATATATATATATATAACCGTAAGTTCTATGTTCTATACTAATAGTTTCTTTTCCGGTACTTTTCGCTTGTGAAACTCATTTCCGGTTCTATATTTTCCAACTAACATTAATCTTCAAAAATTTAAATGCAATGTCTTCTATCTTCTTGGTTACTCTTGTTCTGTATTCGCTCATTAGTTGTGATTCTGTTTTCTAATTCTTCCACACACATTTACCTCTTGTGTCTCAGTGGCTTTAATGCCGTGTTTGGTGTGAACTTGATTAAATATACAGTATATCCTGCAAGCGTTAAATTTTCCAAGCCCATTTTCTTCGTGATTTCTCCTAGAAATCTCAACAGAACATTGATGTTAAATACATTAGCGGCCGTTTTTTTTTAATGCGCATTAAGTAATTAAATTCTAACGAACATAAATGTCGAAATTTCTACGCAATTTATTGAACACAAAATAATTAATACCGAAGGGAAACGAGAAAACATTTCAACGAAAGCTGTGGTCTCTTCTACTTTAGAAATAAAAATAAAAAAATAAAAATAAAAAAATAAAAATAAAACTGAGAGCAAAAACTAATTTAAAAATCACTTTATGTGTGACAACTTTATACAGATCTTCTACTATGTGCAGTGTCCTCTCAGGGTGCAGGCGATTATGGCTCACCACAAATTTCTATTCTTTGTAGCTTTACATAATGCTTGCCTTCTTAATATACTCCCAGTCCCTGTTCTATCATCCATTTACACAAGCTCGTTACGTAGTTGATCATGGCCCTCCACAACATCCTATTCTTTGTAGCTCTACGTAACGCGTCTCTTCTTCCTATCCTTCCCAGTTACTGTTCTGCCATTCATTTTCACAGGCTTGTTAGGTAGGTTGATCATGGCTCTCCACAACATCCTATTCTTTGTAGCTCTACGTAATGCTTCTATTTTTACTATCCATCCCAGTCGCTCTTCTGCCAGAAATTGTCTATCATTCACTGCCATATGCAAAGATTGATATTACATTGCAACCCGGCAAACTTTTTTGTTGTTTCTAACGAAGTTTTCTTGGTTCTTAAGATTTGTTTAGCTTTTGGAAGCCATCTTTTACTATTTACTGTCCCTTCTGATTTCTCTGCCACTTTTCCCCCAGAATAATTTAATTTCTGTACTTGTCTCAAATTCGTAACCTTGTTTTTCAGCTTCCCCGCTTGGTAACGTCCATACATTATCTCTACTTCCAATTAATGGTTAGGTCATCCACACTTCTTTCTTTTTATGTGTCGTATCCACTATCCATACTACATTTTCGATTTACTATATTGTCTAGGATATTCTTCAGTTTTCTTCCGTGTCTGCTATTAACGCATCATCATCTGATTACCTTATATTGCTAAGATTGTGTCCACCAGCAATAATTCCCTGTAGGATTCTTAGTTCTCTTAAAATCATCTCTTTGGAAACAAATTCTTGTCTTTCTCGTTAAGTATTTTTCTGTACTTACACAGTTCATTTTCTATCCATATGCAGATGGTTAGTGTTCATTATGAGTTTTCGATTATTCTAATATTTCAAAGCATCAAGTTTTCCTAGAAATTCAAATAAACTTTTTAGCATAGTCTATAAAACAAAGGTATACCTCCTTCTGTATTTGCATTGCTCTCTTTCAACCATCCCTTACCAAGAGTTCCAAGAAATAAGACTCAAGATAAACATTTCCAAAATAGAAAATATGATCTGGAACTGGAATAAAAGCAATGGTGGCAATTCAAGATATGAAAATAATAAATATTAAACACTTTCGAATACCTTGTTATAACAAATTTAATATAGAAGAAAAGGAAATTGATCATAGAATAGGCTACACCAAAGTTAGTTTCACCCAAAACTGCAAATGGTTACAGAACCAAAACATCAAACTGAAAATTCGAGTTAAGTTATTAAATAGCATCGTCAGATCGTGATTTTCATGATGATGCTATGCATAGCGCCCAACCCGTTCAGAAATCGCTAAACTATCAGCGATATACAACTAATTCCTAAGATCAATGGCGAAAAAAGTCCTTGAGTGAGTGAATGCTGAAGATCTTGGCAAAGGTAATCCTTCTTTGATCATTGTTGGCAGGCGCTACACATTCACAAACAAAGAACTGTAACAAATGACAAAAAACACATCGGTCGAGGACTACCAACTGCAAGAACAACTAAAATGGATAGCCTGTGTAAGTCGAAGAGAAAATAATAACATAATCAAGATGTTTCCATACTACATCAAACAAAAGGTTAGGAAGGAAACTCCCATCAATACTGGAAAGAGCAATAACAGTTACTGGATTTCAAAAAACTTATTTTTCTAAAAACAATTGTTTTAAGAGAAAGATTTTCATAAATTTCAACCAGCACGGGCTGCTCGATCAGTGAATGGTGAATGTTTCCTTATAAGGAAACTGTTAATATTAGGGTTACCATTCCCATATAAGTTAGGATATTTTTGTTATAAATAAGTCAAATTTTTTTGTTAAGTCAAATTTTTATTACGTAAGATTACTCTGTTCTATGAAATCCTCTAATCTGATCAAATAGATCTGGAACCGTGAAAGCCAGACTTGAAATTTGTATACAGCTTGTGTAAATCTGTATAGATGTGAACGGCTTTGTGTATATATGTGTTCGTGAATGAGTGAGAGAGAGTGTGTGTGTGTGTGTGTGTGTGTGTGTGTGTGTGTGTGTGTGTGTGTGTGTGTGTGTGTGTGCGCGCGTGCGTGCGAGCGAGAGAAAATGATTTTGCTACCAAATACGGTAGTAAGACATTCTTCGCAGACAGACATTACTTTCAAACAACAAAGCTTCGGTTCGGTTCATTTCATGTTTTCGACCGTCCTTACACGACTTTCGTTCCGCCTGCTGGGCCCTGGAAAAGAATCCAACCCTTCTTCTTTTACCCACCCTAAAAACTCTCTCTTCTCCGCCTAGGAAGCGAGTGGGGCTAGTTTAAGTGTTGCCCAGATATTTACCTAACTTCGACATCGCCTTGTTTCCTTTTCGATAATTCTCTGGCTTGAACTCACTGAAAAGAATCGAGGATGCGTGTCCATTCTCCAGAGTCCATCTCTAACGATTCTCAGTTGTCACTTTGGAAAATCCATGAGCTGGGCGGTTAGTGTGTGGGTGATGTTTTAGAGTCGACTAGGGAGAGACAGCGCAACGAAGCTATTTTTATTTTATTTTTTTATCGAATATATGTCTATCTCACTTTATAGATACTGTTTATGTAACTACATGATATCACGGCTTGGATTTAGCAGTGATTAAGTTGAGTCACTACTATTTTTTATTTTAGAGACCCCGATTGTAATAATTAGAAATCCTGATTGTAATAATGAATATATCAGACTAACTCCTCCTCCTTCGTTTCAGTATAGATTTGAATATATAACTTCCAAAAAAATTTAATTTTCATTTTAGTTTTAATTTTAAGCTAATAGATTCAATTTAATATTTCCAATAAGCCAAAAAAACAAAACAAAACAAAAACAAAAACAAAAACCAAAAAAAAAACATTGCAGGATTAGAGAAAGTAATTTAAATTTACTGGAAGGAGTTTTATTGTTAATCACTAAAATTCGCTTATTTTAGCCATTTTTAGCAATCTGTCAGTACAATGTAATTCTCATTATTAAAACATCTTTCAAAAATAAAATATACTTTCCTGAAACTTTATTTGAGAAATATTAACTGATTTAAAGTATAATTAATCTTATTTGAAGCAGATTTAATTGCTTTTGGTTTAAACTATCACATAAATGCATTTTTAACATAGACGTAAGTGTTTTGATTAGATGTTGACAACCAAAAGATTTTTTTTTCTACGTGGTTCATATTTGTAAAACTTACCTGAGGAATATAACGTGAACACTTTTTTTAAATATGATTTTTAACTACCCAGTAATCTTGAAAATTTAGGGAAATATTTTCCCTAATGTAATATTTTGTTGTATGTTAGGTAGATTTACTATAGTTACCGCTCTTATTTTCTGATAAATTACGGACGTCCATAATAAATATAGACGTCCGTATTTACAAAAATCGGCACGTTTATACATCCATATATATATATATATATATATATATATATATACACCAATCAAAATTCTTTTTAAAATACTGGTGATCACTGAATTGCGCTAAGCTTTTCCATTTCTGGTTAGTCAATATGCTTTTTACTTAATAACAATATACCTTAAACGGTACAAATTAATACAGAATGTTAAATAATTTAAAACTTTATAAATTATTCTAATTAAAATTTAAAAAATGAAAACAATTCTTTTAAAAATTCATTATTCATCGATTTTCTACAATAGCGCCCATAATATATTTTATTCATAAAAGCGATTAAAAGGTTTTCTAGTGAAATAATGTCTTAGTTATATTGCATTTTTTACGATTTAAAGCAGATTTTCGGTAAATGATGGTGCTGTTAAAAAGTGATGATTTAAATTCTCTAAAGAGTTTTGTGTATAATTAATATAAACATAATTAGCCGTATAAAATATCTCTCAGTATTGATGGGAGTTTCCTTCCTAAACTTTTGTACAATTTGGTGTGGAAACTCATCATTATTTTCGCTTCTAGTTATATAACCTCTCCATTTTAGTTGATGCTGCTCATTGAAGTCTTCAAGTAAAGATTTGTTTTGTTTCTTGCTATTTGTTAAAGTTCTTTGTTTGTGATTCTGCAAAGCCAGTCTACAGAAACTGAGGGATGATAGTCTTCTTTAAGACCTAAAGGATTTATTTTCTGGAAGCCAGTTTTAATCATTGATATCAGAAAACGGTTTTATATAGCTAATGGAAATGTGTCCGCTTAGGTCAGTGTTTTATCTGTAGAAAGAGCGGTGAAGAAATATCAATTTTGAAACTGGAAATTAAGAGAAATTTACAACAAAGAGGACGAAATGTTTTCACGGTGTTGCATTATATTTTTGGTTCACTCTCTAGATTGAGGAGAGATTTTTAGTATTTACTGTGGTTCCACTTCCGGTGCAACATATTCTTATTGCAATTAAGAAGAGGGTTGTTTTGATGGCACTGACCTCAGGAAACTGTCCCGTGTTTGTTTCAACCGACATCTACGTGTACACAGGCTTAATTCAAACCTATCCATTTGTCTCATTTACTCTCGTTAGGCGGGGACTAATCATTAACGCCTGGTCAATGAAATCATTTGATTTTATCGTCAGCATTCGAATTGCTTTGTTTATGATGATTGAAAGACAAGCAAAAAAGAAAAAAAATGATCAACTGTAAATATTTATTTCTGTTATTCGTATCCAAACGAAATATATGAAGAATATTTCGGTTCCTGCTGGCTTCCTGTCGAAATTTATCGAACTTAAAATCGTCTGGCGTTATGTCATAAATGAGGAAAACAAATCAAAACTGCCACTCCTACATCAACAGATTCTTTTCTCGCACTTACAGCCTGTGGAACGCCTTTCTGTTTACTTGCTTCCCTGATAACAAAAATTTACAATCAATCGTCATCTTCTCTTTTCTTGAATTCTATTCATCTTTTGTCCTTCCTTAATCCTCAGTCTTCTCTTTTATTTTCGTTTCTTGTAAATCCCCGCGTACTCCTGGCATTCCTGCCTTGCCTGGGATGAAATATATCTTAAGGACAGGTCAATATGACTGAACTCTAGTTGTAGGCTAAATTTAATAAATAAAATAAAGATATTTCTTAAATCTCTTGAAAAGTCTCATCTACTTATCGTCCTCTTAACACCTCATTAACATTAACGCCAGCATGTTTCATTAACTCGGAGTTTCTTTTCCCGCACTTCTTTCCTGTAGAACACCATCTTCTGTATTCTTCAACCTTGTTCCTATTTTGTCCTTTCTTGAATCCTTTACATTTTCAATTTTTCATTTTCTGTAATTCCCTGTGTACTAGTGGCAATCCCAACTTACATGGGGAAAAATGATTAATGTTTTTCTTTTTAAGTAATATGTTTAACTTTTTCATCATCTTCACGGGTATAAGATATTGTTTTCTGTTGCTTATCTTATTCAAATCTGCTCGATAATATTTAAATCAGGTCTTTCCTATCTTTCAATACGGTGACACCTTCATTAGTTCGATTCTGCTCTCTTGCGTACAATCTGTAGCATGGAACACAGCCATGTTGAAGAGAAAAAAAATCTCGCCTTCATCTAAGTTTGTTATTAAATTGTCCTTTAGCAACTGAATTTTTTTTAACACTAACCAAACCTACATCAATTGTAACTAACTTTCTTCAAGCAACACTTTTTATGTATTGCCTAAAACAGAAGACATTTCCCTATAAACTTCAGTGCATCTGTTGCATTCCTGTCAGCCTTCAAATAAACTCTCGCTTATTGGAATGCGGCTCTATACCAGTTTCTTCGCTGATTTATTTATTCCAAGCGTCTGTATCCCACAGTTCACACCTCTTTAACTGACTAAACTTTGCTTCAACTATTCTTTTGCTTAACATTGCATGATATCGTTCTTATGCAATCGTCAGGCCGCGGTTATTTTAAATGTAAAAATTTATGAGTAATATTCAAGAAATTAAAAAAAAATGAATATTACCCGCTTACTTTTTACCAGACTTTTAAGGATGACACTTTGTGTCCTCTCCATGTTTTGAATGACATTTCAACCACCTGATGAACATTAATGAAAGTTCTGAAATTTAAAATCCTTAATAAATCAACTACATCCTTACCTTTGTATATGAACATGTGTAACAAATAAATCCTACATTACCTTGATAAAGTGTCTCAGAGAAGGAAACGCACCGACTAAGTATAGCTTTTCCGAGAATCCCTTTATATATATATATATATATATATATATATATATATATAGAGAGAGAGAGAGAGAGAGAGAGAGAGAGAGAGAGATACATATCTATGTGTCAGTCATAACGATATATAATTTTATATGTCAAGAAACAGTATTGAGAAAATTCTTTCTAAAAATAATATTTCAAAGTTATTCATTCAAAACTTTTGAAACTACCAGCATCTCTGTGTATGTATAATCATGGAAACATCAACAAAACCCAGATGGATGAAATCCAAACGGATGAAACGCGTCACAAAATTTTTTTTTCAATTTGTCATCCTATTTTCTTACTATTTTATTTTCTCTTTCTCTCCCTCTCCCTCTCTCTCTCTCTCTCTCTCTCTCTCTCTCTCTCTCTCTATATATATATATATATATATATATATATATATATATATATATGTTTCTTCATGTCTCTGAGTTAACAAGGCCTACAAGTAAGTCTTGTGGGTCGAAATATCTATTCGAATGAGGTAAGTTTAATTTATATATATATATATATATATATATATATATATATATATATATATATGTGTGTGTGTGTGTGTGTGTGTGTGTGTGTGTTTTTTGTTGGAATTTTTGGGTACGTTTTAATACTGGTGAGCTAGCCAAAATGAGCTGACTCATTTTATAGTCCACGAATAGAAGGGTTAACCAATCAGAAAGCTCAAAATATTCAATCCGACGTGTATAAAGGCAGACATTTTGTTTTTTCTCCCAAAATATCTCCACTGCCAACCTGATATCGAAGACTTAAAGAATTACTTAACAGCCGCTACTTTCTCTGAATCTTCACTGCCAACCTCTGATATTGAACACATTACGGACTTCCATATTCAGAGACGGGAAACAAGGTTAACATGTGTGTGTCTGTGTGTGCGTGTATGTATGTATGTATGTATGTATGTATATAATGATACATTTAGGCAACAATCGTTCGTTTAGAATTGGCAGAAAAAATCTGTAAATCCTTTTGTTGAATGTGTGGGTTGTGTTTTCAGAAAGAATTGAGAATTATTACTTTTCCCGAATATGTCTGCCTCCTCAAAAAAAGATCTTTTTAGTAAGTGTAGGCATGGAAAAATTACTTGTTATCAGTTAGCTCCTGACTATATGTAACGGTGAAATACTTTTCGATTTGGAAGGTGACAACTTTAACTATTACCATTTTAAGAACATCGGTGGAAATATTTTTTTATAAAACGGTTTAAGCCAGTATTTGGTCTGATCCGGTTCTTGTAAGCCTGGCAAATGTTCAAAATCTTGAGCGCACCTAACTCTTACCATCAGTTTATATGTATACCAGGGATTGATTAACACTATGTGTAATATTGTTTCTGTGTGCCTGTGAAAAGTACATATGTATTAATGCGTTCGTATTTATACGTAGATGCCTGTATTCATGCATTTCTGTGTGCATATGTATATCTATATAGATATGTACGTGTGTATTAAGGTTCTCAACGGGTGACGACATGAAACCTTCTGGTTGCAGGCGCTTCGTGTTTAGAACATTATGAGGATTGCCAGAGACAGATTTGAGCAGGTGGGACAGAAGCGAACAAACCTGACGGCAGTTTTATCATTGAGAAAGAATATAAAAGAATAAGGCTGATAGAATGCTAGCAAGAAATGAACTGAGAAATCATTGTTTGTTGAGTAGAAAACGGTAATAGAATACCGAACCGGCAACAGAAAAGTTTACAAAGCCACAAGAGACACAAAAAGAACAACACTATCAGTCGAAACATCAACGATAACAAAGGAAGCAAGAACAAAGATAATAAGAAAAATGAAAGAAAAAGAAAAGCAAGGAGAATATTTGAATTTAAAGAGATAATAGTAAGGATACTCGGCGTTGCGCAGATCAAAACCTTTTTCATTTTTTTTTAACTCCACAATCGTTTCTTTATTTCAAACATTTGTGCATGCCAAGAAACGCTATTAGCAAGATTAAATTATTTCGATAGCTTTAAAAGATTTAGAATTAATTATTTCGCGTACAGCAGCTTATAGAATTATAAATTACAGTAGAACTCCCCAAATCCGAACATTGCATAATCTAGATTTCATCTAAGTAGACTTCCTCGAATTTGAACTCATTTTCATATCCGAACTTCCGTAATGACATAAATATGAATCCGAACAGTACCCTTAATGCCGAACAGTATCCTTAATGCCGAACATCTGGGATGTTCGGTTTAGAAAAGTTCTATTGTATATCCTTATTTTTGACTTCCTTTACAGATTGTAATTGTTTTTGAATAAGATATTTGTTAATTTTGAAACATTTCATACTTTATAAAATGTCTTAGTTTTTCACAAATTACAATATTTGTTTAGCATAAATTTTTACATTACTACTAATTGTCAGTTATTTTTTAATACATTTATGCATTCACACTACACTAAATAAAAACGAACCAACGTTACAAACTACCTTACGTATCCTAAAATGTTAAGCTTGCCACAGAAGCCTTTTCTTCCTCGAATCCGAACAGTCCCCTCAATGCCGAACATCTCGAATGTTTAGTTTAGAGGAGTTGTACTGTATAACACGTTTTACATTTTAAAAAAAAATACTTTAAATGCGTCAACATTCTTGTACTGCTAAGCTGTTAAAGGAATGTTCAGATAATTAAAGGTTATTAAGAAAGAGGATATGCTTATATAGAGATGTTGGTCTAATAATTATAAGAAATTATAACAGTAAAAAAAGTAGAAAATATAATAAAGAAATAAAAGAAATATTTAATAAATTAGGATTTTAAATAGGCGTAAAATCTAACCTAAAAATAGTAAATCTTCTAGACATAAAATTTAATTTAAATACTAATACATACAAAGCATTTAGAAAGGCAAATAATAATCCGATAAATATATAAACAAAAATTCAAATCACCTTCCAGTATATTTAAACATGCACCAATGTGTATTAACAAAATAATTACAACTAATTCTAGCAATATAAAAATATTTAATGAAAATAAACACAAAATATATGAATCAGAATTAAGAAAAAGTTGTTATTTGACTAAATTAGAACACATAACTAAAAACAACACACGCAAAAAAAAAAAAAAAAAAGCAGCCTAATCTGGTTT
>CAHIKZ030004513.1:1327500-1350000 GCA_903632075.3 Acanthosepion pharaonis | reverse complement strand
GCATTCGAAATGTCACTAAGACGTGGGCATATGTTACGGCTAAATTACACCCTAAGGGGTATAAAAGCGGTGTGTCTATTTTACATCTGCACTTTTCTCTCTCTCTCTCTCTCTCTCTATCTCTCTATCTCTCTCTCTCTCTCTCTCTCTATCTATCTTTCGTCTTGAACATTTCCTTTGTCCTCATTTTTTAAATTAAACGTATCTTCTTCTTCGGTAGATATTGAATTTTTTTTCGTTAAAATGGAATATCTCTCTTTCGAATTTTCACTTTTAATTCTTTTTACTGAGCATCCGAATTAGTTTTTATTTTGCTCTTAATATTTCTCTCTTTATTTCAGTCTCTCGCTGAGAAGGAAAGGGCTTTTTCAGTTGATAATAGGTAGCAAACAAGTCTCAGCGTTGGGAGTTCGATCCTCATTCGGTGTCTCTTGCGTATTTGTAGCTAAACGTAAGGCTTTCCTTTTTCAACTTGTTCGTTGTCTTTCCAAATATAATTTCATTTTCCTTTTCCTCCTTTATTTTTTGTTATTTATTTCCACTCTCTTTATCTCTCTACTCATTTCCACTCTCTTTATTTCTCTACTCATTTCCACTCTCTTTATTTCTCTACTCATTTCCACTCTCTTTATCTCTCTACTCATTTCCACTCTCTTTATTTCTCTACTCATTTCCACTCTCTTTATTTCTCTACTCATTTCCACTCTCTTTATTTCTCTACTCATTTCCACTCTCTTTATTTCTCTACTCATTTCCACTCTCTTTATTTCTCTACTCATTTCCACTCTCTTTATCTCTCTACTCATTTCCACTCTCTTTATCTCTCATTTCATTCACTGTTCTTTTTTCTCTCTTTTTTCTACGTTCCCTTTTCAATTCGTTCTCTCTTTTTTCTCATTTTTCTCTATTTTAGTCCCTCTTTATTCCTTTTTTCTTTCTTTTCCTGTCATCTGTCTACTTTATTTTTTTCATTTTCTTTGATTTTCATTCCCCTTTTTTTCACTCTGTTCCATTTCACTGCGCTATTTAATTCTTCTTTCGACCTATTTCTTTCTTTCTTTCTTTCTTTCTTTACTTCTGTACTTCTGTATTTATTTATTATTTTTTATATTTTTTACAACCTTGTTTTCTTTTATTCTATCCAGTTTCTTTCTCACCCTCTAGCTCTCTATTTATCTAACTATATCAGTCAAGGCATCTATCTATCTATCTATCTATCTATCATAGAGATTTTCTGTCCCTCCATATTCCGCATTTATTGATCGTGTACTGTGGCATCTCGTTCGAATTGTCTGCCATAGCAGACGGACACGCAACACTGACTCAAATCATATACACGTTCAGTGGACGGTGTCCCAGACTCATATACAGCAAGTTATTGCACCGTTCTTTAGCTTCGACGGGATATAGTATCAGAAGGTCCACCAACCAGGGTATGCCTGCTTACTCCAGGACACCGGACACAGCTCTTAACCTGGGCTCGTAACGTAATGTAATTGAACCCTGCAGGAATGTCAACCTATGTTGTGGTGTTTTGTGTTGAGCTGATGGCAGGGTTTGAGTATGGCAAAGACCTCAAAATACCATAGGCTTCAATTTCCAATGATGGACCGTGTAAGATGATGGTATTTCCATAACTGTATGGGTTGGGTTCCTTGGTCTGATTGAGCACATCGTTGACCATTGTCTGCTACCATGTATTGATTAGGGACCAATTGCAGCTATTTGTAGATTCGATGTACCTCAAAACCGAAGGGTTGGGCGAGCCGGATAATTCAGCGTATCATCGGACCGAAGATGCCCATATTGGTTTAAGGAGGCTGCTTATTGACGCCACGTTCGTCCGCCATGAGTCCGAACAAAAATTTATGTCATGGAGTGGTGAGAAATATTTGTGTGCAAGTTGATTTACCTGAAATTGTTAAAGAGCTGTATGAAGACGGCATAACTCACCGTCTTTCCATTGGTATTCAGACCACTTGTGGAATCGGTGACATATCAGTCCACTGCACTTCGCCGTGCTAGATGGCATCCTACAAGTTACAATCAACAATTCCATGTATTTTAGTACATCAATCTATTTGGCTGATACAAAATACTCATCATAATGTGCTAACAGTTTCTTATCTCACACTTCTCGCTTGTGGAAATCTCTTCCGGTTTCTTGTTTCCCAGTCAATTTTGATCTTCAAAAATTTAAATGCAATGTCAATCGTTATCTACTGTCTTCATAATTCTTGTTCTTTTAATGTTCTTTCTTCTTAATAGTCGTTGTTCTTATATTCTCTAACACTCAGTACCCCCTTGTGTCCTAGTGTCTTTATAATCTTGCTTGGAGTGAAATGATATAAAAAATAAAAACGTATCTGTCTATATTTCTGAGATGAGGTATTATGTACACTATTTACATTGTTCGGACTATTTTCCTCATTTTTGTTGCCATATTTATCACAAAGTTTCGGCCGTTGTATGCTCCGGCCTTCTTCAGGTGGTTGAAATGTCGGGTCAACGTTAAGAGTAGAAAAGCTGTTTGGAGTCAGTCTTCACACTAATTAATACAGGCGTCACGGCAATTATCCGAAGCATTATTTATATTATAATCGCTACATAGATTATACTTCCTGGATCAATGTTAACCTGTTCAAGTGTAGGGTCAACCATTATTTTTCCTCACATATCCCTATAAATTGTACTACTTATTCTGTAACCCTCTAACACTAAAGGCTCTTGGGACATGTACAGGGGGGAACATCATTGTAAAAAAAACTATCTGCCTAGTCAAAATTCAATCGAAATTTAGAAACCTACAGCGTTCTTAATAATAAGCATTGTTGTCGTCTGATATTTCGCATTACTAAAAATTTTCGGAGCTGAAAGGTTTTTTTTAATAAGATTATCTAAATAGGTCAAAATAATCTGTTTTATTAGATTTCCTTGAATCTATAGATATTTAAACAAATGAAAAGTGTTTAATTTTGATGAAGTAATTGTTATCTATATAAATAAATGCTAATGTCAGTGTGTCACACCTTTTCAACTTTACTCCTTGAGGACGTAGCCCAAAATATAATACCATTTTAGAATCAGGCCGACTCCTTGAGCAAATTAAAAACATTCTGGTCTGGATCCTGAGCCGCAATCCTGACATCTTGGATTCTCAAGTTTTCATTACTGCAATTGTATTCGGTGATTTTTACGTGACTTTTTGCGACAAATTTTTTTGTACGATAACAATTTTATAGCTTGGAAATAAACTTAGGAATAATTAATTTCGAAATCCAACGAAAGTCACTCATGAAATAAAAATAATTGTTTGTACGAAAACTAAGGACCTACGTACACCAAATTATTTTAAAATTAAGTGGCGACAGAAGAATTATCGTTGAACTTTTAAAAGGTAAGCTTAAATATTAATGCAGCACTTAAATGTGGCGTTTAGTTTTGAGTTCTTCTGTAGTTTATTGTTGCCTATCGCATCCGGCAGCGGTATGCCTCGTAAAAAGAAATCTCCGTGAACAGACGACCAGATTGCAATCAAGAGATCCAAGCCTGCAGCGAGGAAAAGAAAGTCCCTTGCAAATTGTTATGGTCCGGTTCCTTGTACCACGGTGATAGTCCAAGGTAGAACCAATAAAGAACTCGAACACGGATATGGAATAACACAGATATATTACAAACAGGAATCTATAGAGAGAAATAGAAAATGTTAGTACGAACAATCAGGTAGTAGGGAGAACAATGTAGTCTCGAACAGTATCACTATTCCAATGTCTTGTAGTAATTGTCTGATCGCGACTCTGTTTCGGACTGCCGCTGACTCGACTGACTGACTCACTCCGACTGACTGACTGACTGACTCCTGATGGACTTCACTCCAGACATCAGACTGAACAGTATTTAATCACCCAACCCCACCCCACGAGGGCATCATATGGCACAAGGCCGGTTTAAAGTGGGATCTCCGAGCCCGTGGGCTCGGCCAAAAATATGCCCTTTGAACCCGTATAAACGAGGTCAGGATCGGTTTACCTCCCCGAAAGAGACTCCGCCCTTCGGCGTAGCCTCGTTCGGGTTTCATCACCGCCCGAAGGCAGAGAGTTCAACCGATCAACCGATCAGCCGGTCGCCCGACTTCGGACTGAACTCCCTGATTCCTCTTGAGGCGCAGTATTTATTACGTATGGAATAGTCCATTATGTTATTAATAGGTAAGATCCCATAACACAAATGAAAACCCAGATCAAACGGCAGCCAGGAGAGCATCCACTGAGAATATGCAAACATGAAGCCATCCACAGAAGCTTGCTTAATTGCCACCAGATGAGCTAGTTATTAATATAAGCATTAGGAAATTATGAGCAAATACGCAATGTATATATACGTACATTATCCAGGTATGAGATAAGAACAAATCGAGTATAATTCCACTGTCTGTAGCATTTAACTTTTTAAAAAAGGGCTCAATATAGAGTAGAGCAAAAGCCTAATTTTAATTTTGATTTATCTGCTTTTGAAATTTAAAAATAATTTTTTTACTCGCCAGTTATTCACCATCACCTGAGGAGGCACAATTTTAGTGCTGAAACATGAAAGCTATGGTGTAGCAATTTTTAACATGTCTTTGTTTTAATCTAATATAATAAATAATATACGCACGTTATATATTTTCCCAAGCTTGTCATAGCCGTGGGTGACTGGGGACAAGCTCCCGGTGTCTATAAAATGTTTCCGTGGCATTGTGTCCAAACAGCCTCTGGCAATTAAGTCCAGACCGGAGAATGGTTATTTACTTTTATTTTGACAAAAACAAATACTTAACTATAAAAGTTTATCATACAACAGCATTATATTCTGTTTTCATCAACAAGACTCTATCTAAACTTTTCGAACTCTCCTATCCAATTCATCCGATACTAATTCAATGGGAAAAAGGGCAGGTAACTGAGGTGGACAAGTCATAATTTTTAAAATTTTGTTACTTTTTATTGACTTGATGGATTGTTAACATAATTTACAAGAGACGTTTGGATCGTTGTCTTGTTGAATTGTGAATTTTTTCCAGTTATGCGTAAACCAGAATAGTATAGCATCTCTTTGAAATATTGAATGATATTGTTCTTTTTTCATGTTTCTCTTGACTTGAAACAAATCTCCAGCTCTTTTAGTCATCACAAAAGGAGGGGTTAGTGAGGAAAGCAAAATACAATTTTTCTCATACAAAATATTCATAATTTAGTAAAATTGTGGACAGACGAAACCAAATTTAAACATTTTGGTAGTAAAGGCAGCCTGGGGAAAGACTAAAAAATAAAAACAAATATACTGTAGTTACAGAAATGTTATCCTTCACTGAAAAAAATACAAAACATATTTCATTTTATGATGTTTTTAATTAAAGAAATGCATCTTCCAATTTTTTGCATGTAATGTATATTTTTTACATTATTTTGACAGCCTCGAGTGTTTTAGCCCTACTAGTGGGTACTTCAGTATTGTGGTTTTGTATTAGACACACATCTCAACTTAGTAAATATGTAAATTTGCGCTTGTCAGAGATCGATATTTAGCGAGCTACAATCTAAAAGCAGCTGAAGCAGCGTTTGGATATTTTTCTTAATGGCAAACGCATAAAAGAAAACTGAAGAAACCAAAACGTCAGGAAGTCTCCGTATAATCAATATGGAATTGCATGTCTTTTAGATTTCTCTCTGCATTCAAGTCTGTTGTTCATACTTACAGAAAGCTTCCTACATCTGGACATGTCATTCCTGTTTGTTGGCTTCCCAGAATTGATTTGCATTTGGAATCTTCCCTCCAACCATTTTCTGCTAAATATGAACCCATAAATTTTCTATGGGACTGAAATCTGAACCCTGAACCTTGCCGGAACGTAATTTCTGTTGTCTTATCTTCTAACCACATTTTGGTTGTTACCAAAATGTGTGTAGGGAAATTCTTCCGTTTCCTTTAAGCTGATATATTTTAGATGCTGGGCAGCAATCCTTTCTGCAAAATAATGTTTTTCACATTTATAGTAATCTTGTATAATTTCAACGCTAGACCGTTTTAACACCATTATATTCCCCAGTTCTTCAAATGTAGCCAGAATTGAATTGTTGACCAGTTCCAAAAGCAAAACTTTCAGAAATATTAATCATAGATTTCAGTCTGGTCCATCAAAAAACCAGTCCCAACCAAAGCTCTTGTTCTTCATCATGTATCGTGTCACTTCAGGGCGTGGGTGATAATATCTATCCACAATTTCCTGGCCTTTGCAGCTCTTAATAAATTTTGTTTTTTTGTTATTTCTTCTAGAATTTGTTCCGTTATCCATTTACTCAAGCTCATTAAGTATGTCATGCGTTATGCCTCTTACCTTCAATCAGTCTTGTGAGTATCAGAATTTCCAAACCTTCTTTCCTCATTATGTGCCCTAGAAATTTCAACTGTTTCTTCTTAATGTTAAGTGTAGATTTCTTCTTGTTTCGATTTTCTCTAAAACTTTGTCGTTGCTCACATGTTTGGCCTATGATATCCTTAACATCTTTCTGCATGACCAGAATTCTGTTGCTTCAAGTCTCTTCTTCATCCTTGAGGAGATTTTGCACCATTCACTACCATATTGGAGGACAATATCACGTAACATTTCAGTAGTCTTTTCTTTGGTTCTAACGATTTTCTTCTGTTTATAAATGCTCTGCTTAGCTTTTGGAAGGCATCTTTCGCTATCTCATGCGTCTTCAGATTTCGGTGTCACACTTTTCGTCATTTGTTTGAATACTTCCGAGATATTTAATTTTTTTTTTTGTATCTCCATTTTGTAATTTGCATTTTGGGCTCATTCTTTTGCTAACAACCATGCATTCTGTCTGCTTGCTATTGATGTTTACGTTTTTTTCTTGCTTTTCTTCACTACCTACTGTAGAAGTTTTTTTTTATAGTGTTCTTTCGATGTCTACTATCAACACGGTTTCGTCTGCATATCTTATGTTGTGAAGATTGTGGCCGCCAATAACGAATCATGGAAGAATTTTAATTCCCTCAGAATCGCATCACTGCATAGGTTGAAAAAGTCCGGTGAGAAGACACATCCTTGTCTTACACCCCTTCCATTTTTGCAGATCTGTTGAACTCATATTGTAATGGTACCAAAAATGCTTTATTTGTTTGATGTTATCCGATTGGATAGATTTTGCCTTCTTAGATTTTTTTCTTTAAGTGAAAGCCGTTTCTGTCAGATATCTTGTGATATATTATAATATTCTTTATATAAGGCCCAAGAGTTACGCAAAGTAGAGTATTTCTGAATTAAGTTGTTTTATGGACATAAGAAATGTAGATTATGAAGATACATAGGATAGATTATGGTTGATTCTAGATTTGAAGATATGTTAAAATCGCGAAAGCATATTTTTGAAAGTATTTCCCAGAAAGTAGCGGTTCTTGGTAAGTAGCTATCCGAAAGGATTTTTCTTTTTACCACTGGTATATGATGGAAATGAGAATGATTCGACCCTGTGTACATTGTGTAGCGTGTCTTAGCCGTAAAGGTTTGAACTGGTGGAAATATGGAATGTAGCTTGTTAAAATATATTCCATGGAAATAGCAATAGAGTAGCAAGAGTCTTGCGAGGTTGCGTCTTCGAGAAAGAGGTTGTAGACTGGAAAATAATTCATCGCCTACAGGACAACTCTTGGAAATACACTGGATTAATTTCCCTTTGGGATGTGTGGCTCTGCACAACTTTCTGATGCTTTATATAATACTTTACAACCCCGTTTTGTCTTTGCTGTACTGATTCTATCATCGATTTACTCAAGATTCGCATAATTCCATGGCCTCGCTTGCGCACATCTTGACTTATGTGTCTTAAATTCTCCGAGTCTTCTTTCTAAAATGTGCCTCAAAAATTTAAAATTCCCCTTTCTAATTGTAATCAGTAATGTTTTTTTTAAGGATTCTATTTTTAAAAATACATTTTTTTCGTATATGATCTGCTGATGGTACTTTCCACTACTGACCATTATTTGTGACGAAATTACCGAAAAATGGTCACCATATGGCCACTCTCTGTCTCCAAACAAACACATTGTTCGCTGCAGTTGTTCCACGATCAAATTCAATACAATCTTGTTCTATTCATCCATTTGTATTCAGGTTTTCATGATAATCTATATTTTTGCGACTTGCTCTAAGAATTAGCATTTTCTAATCTGTTGTAAAAGTTATCTATTTTTTCTTTGGTGTTTTCTGGTGTGAATGCTTATACCATTATGACCGCCATATTCAATGGCTTCCGTTTCAGTTTCAATAGAAGAAATCTGATAGCTGCCAATTCCACTTCTTCTACGTAAAGGATTCTGCGAGAGTCACTTACCTAAATTTCTCTGTCTTTCTATCTTATTTCGCCTACTCACAGAATGTTAATATCAAGCTTTTCCATTATTTCTTTCATATTTTTCAGGGGTTTATCATTCCTTGTCCCAAAATGTATACTTTTTGCAGAAAGTCGTTAGCTGTAGCTCTTATCTTTCTTTACCGGGAGAGAAGTTTGAAAGTGTGAAGGAAAACGTTTCCGTCGAGCAGAAGGATAGATTTTAGATGCATTTTAATAGAATAGCAACAGTCAGGAGTGAGTTAGGAAAGACACTATACTTCAACACTATACTTCAACACTATACTTCAAACGACTCCGCCTAAACTCTGAAATTTTATTTACTATCTACTTTTTTCTCAATAGGAGAGGATAGGTTCAAACGCCTCCCCGGTCTTTTGAACATGAGTAGGGGGTTTATTCCTTGTTTCTCGTTTAGGATTGTCTTTTCTGTTGCATCTAATGCATTTTCATTCTTTTTCATGCCCAGATTCCTTTTGCGTCTTACTGGCATTATCATTATATATGATGATAAATACACATATATATATATATATATATATATATATATATATATATATATATATATATATATATATACTCTCCCGTCGGTTTCGATGTATGAGGATCTGACAGCTTATATATATATATATATATATATATATATATATATATATATATATATATATATATCTGTTGGACACTCCTGTCATATTCGGCGTATGAGGGTCAAGCAACACAGTCCCTAGGAACCGACAGCCCAGACGCCAGCACATATGATTTGATTATTGTGGTGAATGCTTTGTGCAGAACCAATCACACTTTTTGAAAGGCCGAATACAGAGACTTCGTGCACCACCTGTGACAAGGTCCCCAAACAACCTACGTAGATTTTGAATTCAGAGTTGTCCTTCTCGTAGACCAGTTGCCATCCAAGGCTATAGAACCCAGTTAGAACGTAAGTGAATGTAATGGATTCGACTGGAATTCGAACTCGGTTCTCCGCGTCCTCATTACTCCACCGTGCCTCCCCATATATTGTTTTAAAAACGACATTTTAAAAGGAACCTGCTTTGTTTTATAAAGAACCTGTTTTTGTCCAAGACTTCTCCAGAAAGTTTCGCTGGAACAGAAACTAAGAATTACAAAAAAATTATTATAAACACCAAAACTGAGAAAAGTCCATCGTGGGTAAATAAAGAGCCACAAATAAAATAAACTTATTTCTAAAGCAATAAATTTATATAAACACGCTCACAGTGAGTATAAAACAAATAAATACACAGAGAACGAAAAAAATTCTCCTTTTGCACAAAGTCGCTCGATGAATCTTAATATGAACATCTTCTGAAGTTGGTGAGCCGGATTTGACGGCACGTACCTACTCATGCAAGACAGGGTGGAGTCAGTGACAGTATCCGCTTGACTTAGTCGGTCTGTGGTCTGTGAGTCAGTGAATAGACTACATTTGGTCAACAACCCGGGTTGCGCTTTGGAATATTCTGACGAAGCGCTTATTTTACTATACAATAATTGAACGGCTAAACATTTAAATTCGGTGTTATAAAATTTTTGTTCATATATATATATATATATATATATATATATATTCGTTCTTTGACAGGATACTTGTATCTATAAAAAATAACAACGTTAAACATAAAAATGTCTTTAATAAATAAATTGTCGGACCTTGTCCATTTCTTAATATATGACGTCATTTGTTTACATTCGATACGCCAGAGCAGTTATGAATGTACAAGATTCATGGAAGATTGGAGTTTATAAGCAGTAAATTCGACCTTGTCTACCGAACGGTTCTTTGTAGCCTAGAGGTAAGGCACGTCAGCGTATATGACGGTTCCATATATATATATATCAAGGTTTCCTAAGTATCCGTAGGCATAGTTTTCCTATGAAAAAAAATGTTTGTAAGACGCAATGGTGCAAAACAAAAGTAAAAATGAACTTAGAATTTATCATTAGGTTTGAGAGCGTTGTAATATTTTAAGAAAACTGTGATATTAATCTTGCAAGGACTCATCGATCTAAATTAGGGATCCTTACAAAGAAGTGAATTATAGAAAAAACAAAAAACGCCGGCGAGTAAGCATTCAAGCTAAATTTAATATTTCAAGCCTTCGATATCACTCAAAATAGACAACAGACCTTGACCTTCAATTCGGATGCAGGTACAGAAGAGAGTGATTTTTTTGTGTGTGGGAACGCTCAAAGATTTTTCTCATGTAATTTAATGGTATTGTTTCTTGGCTTTACGCCATTCAGGATAACACAGGAAAACTGTTTGAATATAAACATTTGGTAACAAAGAAGTGGCATAAATCGTGTAAGAAAACCTTTTAAGCTCTCCTGGACCCAAAAAATAAATCCTGACATTTTTTTTTTATTTCCGATTGACAGTTCGGCAGTGACTGCAGAAGAGTATGTTCCAGGCAGGTTTGTCGGATGACTTGAACGTTGATAAAAAAAAAAAGTATGATATAAAAATCCGTGAGGCAAAGCAATCAAATACACAGTCGTACATCGCGCCTGACATATTATCCAGAGTAAACGACGAACTCTGACCTTCGACTCTGTTGCAGCCACTGGGGAGAGCCGCTTTTTCGGTATGAGAACGAACAAAAATGCTTTCATCATAAATTAATTGTAATCGCATCGTCACTTTACATCATTTCCTATAAAACCGAAAACATTATGCATATCACGTTGAAACACCGGTTAAGCAACGTTAAACCTGATCAGTACATAGAGGGGTATCCGCTTGGGAATACCAAGTGCTGTAAGCTTGGATGTGTGGATGGTGTAGTGGATAATGGCCTGGAATTGTTAATCAGAGGCTGATTATCTGTTCCAGTTGGGTTCGTTATATTCATTTACAAGTAAATACTTCTCTCCCCAGCTATGAGTTAACTAGTAAAACTTGTATCGCTGAATTATCATTATCTATCCCAATATTCTTACAATCTAAAAATATTTTTTGGCTTTAAATAACCGGGAAAAAGTTGATAATCCGTAAAAAAAGAATCAGTCAACATTGTAAAGTATATAAGAAAATGTTTGTGATTTTCAGAGGAACAATATTCATACTCCACCACGAAAATTAAAAAAAAATAAACTTAAAATTCCGGAAACCCTTTACATACAAATATTTCGGCCAAAAATAAATAAAATCAATTATGAGTATATCAACAGAATTCTAAAATGTTTATAACCGCAAGGTTTTAAAATATCTAAATTCTAATTGTTGACACTTCAGTTAAAACAATATTTAAAAATAAGTAATTACAATTGTTAATAAGAATTTACATAAATTAATTTAACTCCTTTATCTATCGATAATTTTTTAGAATTTTACAGCATACATGGGGAAACATAGGAATCCAAAATTTCTGTAACATGAGCTATTGAAAGTTAGAGAGTTGTGTCCTTTTAATGGAAAAACTGACATTCGTAATATATATATATATATATATATATATATATATATATATATATATATATATACGGTGTGTATCAAACATACGTTTTCAAAATTTTGGGGGCGGGTTTCTGACGTTAAAACAAGGACAAAAGTCGATATAAACCTATTTCCACTAACCCTTTGTTTTAGTTATTAAGTTTAAAGAAAGTTTACGGTTGTTGATACTCTGTTGCCATGTAAACATGGTTATATTTGTCATTCGTGTGCATTGTGACTAGTCTTTTGTCAACGTTTAACTTATGTAGTAGTGTGTTAACTGAGAAGTGTTCCGTTTAACAATGACAGGATATTTATATCGTCAGCAGGAAGATATGATTTTTACTTACGGCCGGGCGAATAGTAATGGACACTAGGTTGCACGGCTGTATAAGATTGCATTTCCAGACCGAAGGCAGCCTTTGCTGCTGTTTATTGTGGCATTTCTGAGGCAGTATCCATGGCACCACAAACTATGGATCGAGGAAGACCAAGATCCACTCATACGCCTGACCACAAAGAACACATTCTACAGACTGTCGTAGACAGCAGAGGTATAAGCACAAATTAGGTGGCTCTACCATGTCGTATATCGCACGGAGGTTAGTTCAAGAGCAGCTCCTGTATCCGTATCATTTGCAACATGTGAAGTGTCTTTCGCACTGGGATCATTTACCACGGGAAAACTATGGTTTCCTGCACAAGGTATCAATTCGTTGTTTGTCTGTTCAGTTTTGGTTACTGTGGAGGCAACATCTGGAAGAGATGAAATAACAAATTTTCACAACCAACATGGGTGAACGGATCGGACAAAACTAACCTGGCTGTATGCCTCGAGAAGAAACTGTGGTTAACTGGGACAAGAAATGTCTTGTAAACTTTAGTGTCTCTAAAACGAAACTACTCTCAGATACCCACCACAGAATACCCACCCTGCCTCCAATCAGGATGGCTGAGGCCCAACTTCACGAGGGCATCTCTTTGCTTCATCTACCGCAAGATAAGTTGGTTTTCTGTGTCGCGCCAAATTTTTCTCACCTGAGTCCATTCTTCAAATCTACAAATCAACTATTCGTCCTTGCATGGAATAATGCTGCCTTATATAGTCCAGTACTCCCATTGTTCATCTCTAGGTCCTCAACAAAATCCAGAGACGGATATGCAACGTGGTTGGTCCTGATCTGGCAGCGCGTCTGCAGTCACTATCTCACAGACGTGTTGTGGCTTCCTTCTGTCTTTTCTACAAGTACTCTCATAGCAACTGCTCCGACTCGCTACTTTCACTGGTTCCCAAACTGCTAAAGGTTGGCATCTGGGTCCCGCCCTTTCACTGTCGAAACGGCTAAATGTAGCCATCTCTTCTATTCCAACAGCTTCTTATCTCACCCCCCAACAATGAAACTTCCTTCTTATCACATGCTTCCTTGATAGCTATAATCTTCAAATATGCAAATAACGCGTCAATCGACATATTTTGATGCCTTGATCTTGATCCCTGTCCTTCATTTTATTCTTTTCTCAAACCCTCCTCTTTACTATTATTCTCACTCGCTGTAAACCCTTGCGTGCTAGTGGATCTCCCACCTTGCTTGGGGCGAGTTGCTTAAAAAAAAGAATAAATATGCGGAAACCATATCAGCGAAAAATATGCCGGATAAGATTTCTCAAACATTCACACTGGCAAACGAAAATGTATAAATATACTGTTTAATAAATAAATGCAGCCTCTACTCAAATACTAATCTCCATAGAAAATAATGTCTAAGTAATAATAATAATAACAATAATAATAATAATAATAATAATAATAATAACAACAACAACAATAATAATAATAATAATAACAATAATAATAATAATAATAACAATAATAATAACAATAATAATAATAATAATAATAACAATAATAATAATACGTGTGCGTGTGTGTGTTCATGTACGCATATATAGATATACAGGCACCTCTCGATTCGTTCGCTAATATTTTCATATACCAATATTCGATTAGTGCATATATAATACTCGATTCGTGCGTAAAACATTCTTCAGTTTAACCATAGTAATTGAAAACTGAGGTTTTTTATAGCTACCGATGAGCAAATTAGCCACATTAATCGAGGGAACCCTGCACACACACACACACACACACACATATATATATAAATATATATATATATATATATATATATATATATATTAATTATATATATATTAATTACATTTACCAGCCGGAATGTCCGAGAAATTTCTCGGACATTCATGCCAATAAATTTAATTAATACTGTTTATTATAAACAGAGCATTTACTCATACTTTATATCTATCTATCTATCTATCTATCTATCTATCTATCTATCTATCTATATACATATATATATATATATATATGCATATATATATATATATTCATCACTGAAATGCACAGTTTTCCATTTTTCTCGAGACCACAACACATGTTCGGTTGCAAAGGTATGACGCCACTTTTTATTCTTGGAGCTGATCAGTGGCTTCACTGCAGATGCTCTTGCTTGTAGGTCATGTTCAACTAAACGACAAGACACAGTTTTTCGAGATAAAGTTTTCTTCAGTACAATGCTCGTTTCCCGAGAAACAGCAGCAGCAGTTTTAAATCTGTCCTTTTTAACCAACTTTACCATAGTACGATCTTCACTCTTGGTCGTTTTTCTTGTCCTACCTGTAGACTTTCTTGCTTCACACGAACCACAATCATTGTAGACCTTAAGAATACCGTGAACAACACTTTGACTTTTTTTTGCAATAGACCCAATACTTAAATTATCCTTCTTTCGAAGCTTAATGATCTCCTGACGAATTGATAACGGAGTAAGTGGCATTATATTAACAAAGTACACTGCAGATATTCTTACTAATATTTAGTAAACGAACCGTCACGTAAACAAATTAAGAAAATTAGAGTTCACCGGTTAAATATATTAAAACACGGAGTAAAAGCAACCAATTCTGATCATTTTGGTCGCCATGGGTTTTGCAGTAAATCACTAAATCATCCATAACTTTTGTATTATCCTCTCAAATTACACCAAAATCTCAGACAATAACAAATAATATTGTATTTAGTGTCTGTCAAAATTAGGGAAATATATCGTGCAAGTAATCAAAAGAAAAAGACAGAAATTTATTGATAGAAATCTCTTAGAGTAGAGGCCATGTTTCGATCTTAGTTACAATGGCGATCATGACTCTCCAAAATTTTCTGTCCTTTGAAGCTCTTAGTATGTTTTTTCCTTTCGCTATTTTTCCTTTATCGGTTAAACTTTCCATGTGTTGCATAGCCCTTTGGTGGGCTTGGAGTGACGGTATTGATTCACTCACATTGTTTTCTTCTAGTTCTGTTCAGAGATAAAAGAGAGACACCATTAAAAGGAATTTTAACTTAACTATTTGATTGAACACATCAACGTGTCTATTTCTAAGTAGCCAGTGGAGTGGCTCTCTAACCTTCACTGGGAAGCACATTTCGAGACACTGAAAAACCACGTCTACATTATCCGAAATGTACAAACTAAACGCCTGAAATCCCTTTCTACATTCAACGTTTCCACGTTAGTTTTAGCCAATCAAAAACGACTTCATTTGTTTTCCTGTATCTGACCTCAAAGGTCAAAATGAGGAAGTCGGAGGAGAAATACAATTCTCTAAAAAATAATAGTATGCTAGATTATAATTTAACAGCCGGAATGACCCATAGGCGGTGTATTCTGAAAGTGGATTGCCTTTATCTAGGCTTTCAATGTAAGTACAAAACGGCACGAATTCAAAAGAGGACTGCCAGAATTCTGAAGCGTCGACCCCACATACACACCCAGGTTAGCGACCGGCTAAGATCACCTGGAGAGTGACGCTGAGCCTACGTGCGAGATACGTTCCTGTGGGGTCATTCCTCCTACTGCCTCTTAGATTCCACTCTTCTCATAATAAAACGAATAACAAATAGAAATGGTCCTTTTCGTTGATACCAACACAATTACAGAAGATTGATATCGTTGAAACTAACTCATAGATATGCATAAACTTGTGTCAATGATGAAGCCCCGAGACGAAATTACTTCATCTGTGATCAACGTCATTTCAGGGCGTGAACGATTTTGTCTCTTTATAGCTTCCTGTCTTTCGTAGCTTTTAGTAAAGTTGGTATTTAGCTATATCGTATAGTCCCTGTTATGCCAATCATTGACATAGTCTGGTTAGGTAGGTTATACGCTGTTTCCTTCTGTCCTTCCTGCCTTCCATATATTCTGTGAGTGTTAAATTTTCTAAGCCACCTTTCCTCATTATTGATGTGGGCCCAAAGTTGTGACCACGGAAGGAAAACACGGAACACGGATTAGAAGTAAGAAAGATATATTAAACAAAAAGGTTACAAAGATAGTGTAAGTATAAGCGGAGCTTACTATGTGCTAGTGTCCAATATTGGTAGTCGTACGCGGCTGATACTACGGTATTAGAATACTCTCTCTCTCTCTCTCTCTCTCTCTCTCACTTTCCTCCTCTTATCTTAGAGTGTTATATCGCATACTTTATATAGTCCTGGAAGAGTCCATGTTGCAGGTATGTTACGGTCTCACAACAATTATACACCCTGGACATTTCAAATACATCTTTCTGATGTTAAATATAAGCTTAATTTTTCATTTCTATTTTCTCTAAAGCTTTGTCGTTACTCTTGTGTTTAATCCATAGTATTCTCAGCATCTTTCTGTAGAACTACATTTCTCTTGCCTAAAGTCTTTCCTTCATCTGTGAGGACATCGACCATCATCCACTGCCATACAGGAAGACTGATATTCCCTAATAGTTAAGTACACTTTTCCATTTATTCAAAGGAAATCTTCCTGTTATTTTAACACCTTACTTAACTTTTGGAACTTAAAAAGAAGAGAAAGTCTGAATTGAATTTAGAAAGTTGTTAGACACTTCTTTTCAACGTACTGATAAACATTACACCATTTAACACTGCTGGCTAGCTAGCCTTTTTGTGTCTGTGTGTTTGTCTGCCTACTTACCTATATATATATATATATATATATATATATATATATATATATATATATATATATATATATATATATATATATATATATATATATTTGCATGCATGTTTCATTAAAGACTACAGAAAAGGTTGAGCGATTAAGCATTTTTATTTAATTTTACTTGTGTTTGAACAAATGTTTTCTTTTCAGGAAACCGAGTGTATAGAAACTGTCCAAATGTTCTATAATTTCGAGCGCTTTCGGCTATACTTCTAGCCATTATCAAGGATGATTTTATTTTTACTTTTTACTGGATGTATGGGTTGTATGTATGTATCTACAGTTATAGGGGTGTTTCATTTTCCGAATACAGTCAGCAAATTGTGGCCGTGTTCTTTGTTAATATTGTATGTGTGTGTGTGTGTGTGTGAGAGAGAGAGAGAGAGAGAGAGAGAGAGAGAGAAACAGACAGATTGCGCGCGGTGTTGCGTATATGTGTTGCGTATGTGTCGAATGTCGTCGTTACTTCTCTTTTTCATCATTTCTTTCTCCTTATACTCTTCCCCTATTTCTTTTCATCTCTCTCTCTCTCTCTCTCTCTCTCTCTCTCTCTCTCTCTCTCTCGAGTGTCAAAGATAATGTAACAATGTAATTTCCGGTGTCACAAACTGGACTTTTGGGTTTCTAAGCTAATCCGTTTTTTCTAATGTCCTGGGAAATATAAGTGTTTTCCGTTTTCGATTTATTTCTTGTTTAAATAATTATTTTTTAATTAATGCTTACAAAAGATATATATCTGTAACAAGTACTCAATGAAACAAGTTTTTTTAAGCTTCATTCGACAAGGTCTATTTAATTTTATTTTGGTTTTAATCGTTTCTCCCCAAACAAGGCGATAAATCCGCTGAGACGCAAGGTGTTACTGAGTATAAGAACTAGAAACGTTAGTGGGGAGGAAAGACGATAAATTTACAGGGTTCAGAAAGCAGAAGTTCTATTGAGAAATAATTGAAGATCGTAAGAGACAAGAATGCAAGAAATCAGAAGAGAGTTCTACAAGAGGTTATTTATGTTTTGTATATTTTATATAATAGAATTTTTTTTAATTTAATCATTTTCTTTTAATTTAAAAAAAATATTGTCATGTATTTTGGCTAGGGACAGAAATAATTCTTTCAGGAAAGGAAATATTTAGAAAAAAAAGATTTCATACAAAATAATTTATCAAATTCCTTACTCATACACAGAAATAAGTTCAATCGTCCTTTTTTAAAGGCAAAATAGAAACTGGTTTTATTTGACGCACCTCTTAGCCGTGCAGAAAAGACAGCAGTTCTTCTTGCAAATGATGACGCAAGTTCGGATCTTTGCGGAGTAAACATTTTCTTTATCAAGTCTACTCGAGTAGGCAAACCGGTACATGAAAGAAATATCGTTTGAAATAATCAGAGCGTTCTTCAAACACGGTTATCGAGTGGAAATAATGTTCTTTTCAGTTCTAAACGGGCCTTTAATTCGAATATCCGCATTTTGACGTAGGCTGTCTAAAAACTAGCTGTGCTTTGATCACCCCCACTCTATCTAAAAGAATGAAAAGATAACAATTGGATAATGGTCATGTAAATATCAAAAGATTTTCCACTTTAGAAATTATATACATGTATATATTCTGTTTCTACGTTTTTTTTTATACAATTATTTAAGTAAATGCTCTGTTTATAATAAACAGAAAATATGTTAAAATAATTGCCGGACTTACTCTATTTCATCATCATAATATATATATATATATATATATATATATATATATATAAAAAAAGGTTATAGTGGTTCCAACGAGAGAAAAGTGTGTATACTAAAAAGAAGAGAAGAGAGGTGCTGCAAACGTTATATATATATATATATATATAGTTAAAACAAACAATACATATATAGTTAAAACAAACAAGCAAAGAGCCAGACAGATAAACAAACAGACACTGTATATCTGGACATCAGGAGGTGATAAGGTAGGATAATTAATTTGATTATATATATATATATATATATATATATATATATATATATATATATATATATTTTTAAGTTATGAAGAAACCGAATTGGTAAATCCAAGGAGGATGAAATCCCAGAGAGCTCAATGAAGAACAGAGCTAATATTTAATGAACCACAGACACTTTTATATGAATACCATTATCCACATATAATTTACAATGATCAGGTAACACTTTTAACAATGAAGATTTTCATTGTTGGATGTGTTATCTGATTATCCGAAACTTTTAAAAAGGATTTTTTTGTGAAATAAATTATTGTAATGGTAAATTTTAAAGTGTCTGTGGTTCATTAAATATATATATATATATATATATATATATATATATATATATATATATATATATATATATATATATAGTTAATATTAGTGGTAAATATACACATACATATGTGAAATATATAAAAATATATATACATAGGTGCATACACATACATATATATTTTTTGAATAAAAAATTCCAAGAGGATAGAATATGATAGGTGGCCACTCGTATTTGAGGATACTCGTCTATTACCCATCTAGCCAATCCCTATTGCAGACACTCGCTCAGGCCCATTTGTGTTTGTTCAGCATCCACAGAGCCCACCTGTGATTTATACTGCAACTATGCTGAGCAGACCTTAGTTAGACTTCCTGGGAGATAGCGTGTTATCTTGCGTGATCAACAATCTGAACAAGGCCAACACACTTAAACCCTCAGTCACGAAGACTTGTGATTTCGTGCTAGCACAGCTATCGAAGCACCCCCCCCCCACCAAGTAGTCCGTCTACCAAATTTCGCTCACAAGGCTTGTGTCAACCCATGGTATGGTTTTCAGGCACTTTCCAAAGGTGCCACACGCTGGGATCACCTCTGCCCTACTACAGACTGATAACATCAGTAAGTCTCCTTCCTGATAAATCAACCTTGGTGAGATTATATATATATATATATATATATATATATATATATATTATGAAATGGACTACGTTCAAAAATTATTTGAATATATTTTCTCTTTGTACGTTATTTTTATTAATACAAATATTTAAGTAAATATAAACCAAAAACGTAAAGGCCGGTATATAAAGTTAATACTGTTTTTTATAAACATACGATTTACTTAAATATTTGTAGCTCTAAAAATAATGTATAAACAGAAAGTATATATATATATATATATATATATATATATATGTATGTATGGCGCTGAAAATTTTTGTAGCCGACTTATTTACCAAAATCTGAAAAAATGACGAAACAACAAATTTTTAATTGTGTATCATTTTTCAGCACCCCTTCGTAGTTCTGTCTACAAGCATGCGTGTGTATGTGTTTATGCATATGTATGTGTTTGTGCATATCTATGTGTGTTTATGCGTGCGTGTTCATAATTTTGCTGATTGTTTTTTCTAAACTTCTTCCGTAACCATAGCAACCAAATTCATGTTTCATTTTCTCCAGTGAGCAAACCGTGAACCCGTCGACTTATGGCAGCCGTCGGCCAGAAGATGTTTATGGACAGTTGTAGTTTGGCAAGGAATCATCTTTTTGTTTGAGTATGGGAACGATTTGATGGCATGGCGGGGTTAAGGGGGAGGCGTCAGAAATAGTGGACATGTTTGTCCATTTTTAAAACGATGGAAACGTCTGTTGGAAAGAAAGGTTGGGAAAAGCCAAAACGAAACGAAGTGGAACGGTGAGGTTCGGTCGCTGCTGAAGAAATATGGCGGTGAAAGAAAGAAAGAAAGAAAGAAAGAAAGAAAGAAAGAAAGAAAGAAAGAAAGAAAAAGAAATAAAGAAAGGGTATTAAACAAAATAGAAAGAAGATAGTGTAAAAGAGATTTAAAAGAACTTAGAACAAAAATCACAATGACATAAAAAGCAAAGAAAGAAAAATATTTGAAATCAGAAGAAAGAAAGAAAGAAAGAAAGGAAGAATGAAGAAAGAAAGAAAGAAAGAAAGAAAGAAAGAAAGAAAGAAAGAAAGACAGAAAAAGACAGAAGAACGAAGAGGTGACGAGGAAAAATCGAAAATGAAGAGGAAAGAAGAAGGAATTCTGAAGTAATTTCAGAGAAAAATTACTGAGGTGGTTAAATAAATAAATAAATAAAGAAAGAAATAAAGAAATAAAGAAAGAAAGAAAGAAAGAATATCGGAAACATAATGATATTTTTTATCAAACTCATCAGATAAAAAAGAAGAAAAATTAGAAAAAAGATTGCTAGAAATTTTCAGAAAAGAGAGAAAGAAAGACATAATTGGTGAAAAGAGAAAAGAAAACAAGAAAATAAAGAAGAAAGAAAGATAGATTGAATTATGAAATAATTTATGAAGAAGACGTTGAAGGAGAAAGAAAGAAAGAAAGAAAGAAAGAAAGGAAGAAAGGAAGAAAGAAAGAAAGAAAGAAAGAAAGAAAGAAAGGCGAATAAGTGGGTAATAACGAATGTAAGAAAGGGATAAATAAAAAAAAGAGAATTATCCTTCTTCAATTTCTTCCTCAATTTGACAAAACCTTTTTATTGGCTTCCCCGATTAACTTCGAAATCATTCACCAGATTTGAAATAATGTTTTCTCCTTCTTCGCCATCAACTGAATATTTTTTTTAAAATGCCAGCTCCACAAATCTTTTTTCCACTTTCTTTTTTTCACTTTCTTTTTTTCACTTTCTTTCATTCTTTTCGTTTTTAATGTTTTTAATCAAATCATTTTCTATCAAATTTCACTCCAGCGATCTTGCCCCCTCTTCGTCCCTTTTACATTCAAATATTTTTCGCCTCAATACGACCAATACGAGGCACGGTGGAGAAATGGATATCGGCTCGGATTGAGAAACTGGAGAGCCGAGCTCGAATTCCAGTCGAATCTATTACATTCACTTTTGTGCTAATAACCCTTGGAAAAGTATGAATCCTCTTCTCCCCACAGCCATGGGTAAATAGCAGGACAGACCGGATTCTATAGCCTTGGATTGCAACTGGTCTACCTCAGATAGAAATGGCAACCAACTGCTGGAAAAATCTGCTTCGTCAGTCATATATCGAAAGATACATGATCGTGTATCACACATGGCACATAACTGACTGATAACCAAACGCTCACAATAACATTTAATCTGGATGAACGGTATATCTATCTATCTATCTATCTATATATATATATTAAATAATGCCATATTTATTCTCAGATGCTATTAGAAATTTCAATAAAAATGCAGAAGATTATCTACGTATATTTCGAGGGAATTATTTTAGGAACGGTACCACGAAAACCAACAGTATGCCTGAGATATATAGATGACACCTTCATACTCTAGCCACACCAGGAAAATGTATGAATACTGTTGGGCCATGTGAACTCAATAAAATATTCGATCCAGTTCACAATGGAAGAAGAAAATAACAATCAGCTAACCTTTCTGGATGTACTAATAACTCCCACGGAGAATCGGTTCAAAAATATGTCGCAAGCCAACATTCACGGGGCAATGCCTCAACTTCAGTTTCCATCATCCATACAATATGAAGAAAAAGGATTGATCGATCCTTACAACACCGGGCAAAAATTCATCAATGGCGACCCAAACTCAT